>CM067375.1:10106033-10216725 GCA_034401795.1 Chaetoderma sp. LZ-2023a
CGCATGACACGTGTGTTGAGACGACTTGACCAGAGGAACACCCATCAGAAGCAGAGAGCGATCTTTCCAAAATTCTAGGTGGGGACTTAAATGCTATCTGACAGGGATCTGATGGTAAATTGAATGAATCGACTGTTTCCACAGGGACATAAGATACATTTGGAAAGGTCTTCTCATCAGCACCGCCCACGGAATGATATTCTCGACACTGACCATCAAGCCTATCACCCGGAGAAAAAAGATTGCTCTGACCATGGCAGAGGAGGACAGAATTTCCATGGCTATTAGGATGGCCTATACTCTTATATCTGAAGGGAAGACTAAGCTTCGAACTAGGTCAAAAGAAACGCCTAGGTGGGTGAAAACCTGAGACGGAGCCAAAAATTATTTTTCTAGATTTATGACCCATCCTAGACTGGAAGCCAGACTGCAGACCTCTGGAACGATACTGAACAGAATTGAGGAAGATTCTGCTTTTAGTAACCAATCGTCTATATAAACGTGAAGGGGAATAGAACGACGGTGCAGAATTCCTGCTACTGCTGACACTAGGCGGGTGAAGAAGAAAGGAGCCGTGGTCAGGCCGAAAGGCATGACTCTGAACTGCAATAATCTGAGATACAGTCTCCATTTTGAATTTTGGAGTAGATATTAGACGATTTAATCTCTTTAGATTGATAATTGGACGCCATCCACCTGTTTTCTTGGGGACTAGAAAGAGAGTTGAGTAGAAGCCCGGGTCTACTCTCCAACAAGGAACCTCTTCTATAGCCTTCTTTAGACACATTGACTCCAATTCGTCTACCAGGGCTCCCAACTTCTCCAGATTGGATGGAACTGGAGTCCATTTGGGCTGGCAAGACAGAGGAGGAGGCAGATCTATCCAAGACGGTGCATAACCCCAGCGGATTTGTTCTA
Source organism: Chaetoderma sp. LZ-2023a (assembly GCA_034401795.1). Classification (NCBI taxonomy): domain Eukaryota; kingdom Metazoa; phylum Mollusca; class Caudofoveata; order Chaetodermatida; family Chaetodermatidae; genus Chaetoderma; species Chaetoderma sp. LZ-2023a. Next base: position 10,106,952 of record CM067375.1, read on the forward strand.
AAAGCCAGGAGTCCTGAACGAGGGCTTGCCAAGTCTCCCAAAACAGAGACCTCCTACTGGCACGTTGGGAAGAAGGGACTGCACCGATAGATCCAAAGGTGGTAGAAGAGGAGGAAAGACTGGGAAAAGAGAAAAGGAAAGGCCTACCCGGGCTGTGGCCATCCCTTCAAACCCTTCTAGTTTGAAAACCTCTAGAGGAGCGGCCTCTAGAACAAGATCTAGAACCTCGTGAGGAAAACTGACCCTTCTCACCTGAGAAGGGGCTTGATAAACTTGGGATCTAGGTCTATGAGAAGAAATGGAGTTGAAATGATCCTTCTCCACGGATCTGGATTGGGAAACAGAGGACCAATTGGAGTTAGTGAAAACCCTTGAAGGATAAGCCCCATACTCATCCGGCTTGAGACTCTTCCTCCTGGACTCTTGACCGAGGAAGAGTCTCTTTTAACTGAAGGCTTCAAAATAGAGATCTGATCATGCAGTTCCTTAGCTGATCTAAGGCGATCAGACTCAGCTCTAAGAATTGAAGTAGAATTTTGGCCAACGATGTCGAATCTGAAAGGAGGAGCTGAAATCAGGTTACTCCTGAGAGAGTTCGAAATATTCACCTCTGAAAGTTTCCTTGACCTTCTTCTAGAGGTAATGAAGGCCAAGGAATGGCAAACCGAGTTCAAGGAACCTCTTGAAAGATCGGCTAATGATCGAAAAACTTCAGGAGGAATCTGACCACCCTTCTCCTGAGTCCTGAGAAGAGCCTCTGAAGGAAGGGCCAGAAAATTAGCTGATTTTAATTGAGCACGACAGACAGACTCCCATTTAAAAAGGTCAGAAGACGATTCTACCTTAGAGGATTCCTTAAGATTCGAAGAAAGAACATCCCAAGTCGGACCATTAAGAGATTGAGTAGAAGCCAATCTAATAAAATCATCTTTCGGAACCTGAACCGGAGCATCTACCTTGGGAGTAAGAGAGAAATCTTTTGATTGAACATCATTAATATAAAAATCCAACATATCTACAACCAAGTTATCCACTGGAAGAACACAAGGAGCACTAGATAAAGAGTCAGAAGATGAAAGAGCAGATCCGAACGAAGGCGGATCAATCGAAAATTCATCCTGAAGAGGAATAGATAGAGAAGAAGCTATCCATTGATGAGACTTAGACCAGTCATCCGGAGAGGCCCTCACCGGATAGAACCTCTTCAGATCCCTGGCCCTGACTGATCTCTGAGTAGCATTGACAGAAGAATGAGATGGAGAAGAGGGAGGAGGACAAAGGTCCGAGTCTAAAGAAGCAGATGAATCAAAGATTCTTAGAGAGGAAGGAGAGGATAAGGCTCTAGAGGTAGCGTCCGAGAAAGCGTCCAAAACCAAAGAAGACTGATCAGATGGACTAACACCACGTTCCTATCGCTGATTAGAAGGAAAAGAATATGAATCCAAACCACTGGCTGAAAATCTGGAAAGGATTGAAAATCTAGCTGAAATAATAGAGCGACGAAGAGAGGAATCGCGACTTACTGAAAACAATGAAAAATCTAAACCTGAATCAACTATCTGGAATTCCAATTCTGGAGCACGAACGACAGAAACAATAGGATCCAAATGATCAAAAGCAGGAGAAGATGAAGAATAAGAAGGAAGAGCAGAGGCAGGCGGAGAAGATGAAGAAGGGATATGAGAAGAAGAAGAAGAAGAGTTCTGATGGAGAGAAGCCGGAATATGAAGAAAACCTGGAGGAGGAGAGATAGTTGAAGAGTGAAAGCGAGTAGAAGAATTAGAAACATGGGCAGACGAAAAATCCCTAGCTGACAACACAGATGAGGAGGAGGAAGAAGGATGACTACTACCTTTCTTAGAAACTACATGAGAAATGTGAGGAGGAGAAGAAGAATGAGAGTGTGATACTACTTCACGAAAGGAAGGATGAACAAAATCAGAAGAAAGAACAGACTGAGAGAGAGAAGAACGATCAGGATAATGCCTATCAAAAACGTGAGTAGGAGCGGCGCGAAAATAGTTAGAATCAGAAGGAACAGACATACTACTATAATGGGAATCTGAGTTAGTCGGCAGCTCATAATTTGATGCACAAAAATTGTTTCCAGCAGAAACTGGAACACCGAAACCGGAAATAGAATGCTTCACTGGATCTACTTGACCTGGAGAAGCATCTCCTAAACCGGAAGCAGATAGACTGTCACCGGAAGCGGAAACGCAAAAACCGGAAATGGAAACGGAAGTCGATTGCAAGGACAGGTCTACCAGACCCAGATATGCATAAGTCGAACCGGAAGTAGCTACACTGCCGCCGGAAATGGAAGTTAACAAACCGGGACCGGAAAAAGAGGATGTATGCAAAGTCGGGTCCGACAGACCTGGATGTGCATTCTTCCTGCCGGAAGTATCAACACTACTACCGGAAACGGAAACTGGCAAACCAGAAATGGAAAAAGAAGAATGATGCAAAGTCGGATCCAACTGACCCGGATATATATTCCTCCTACCGGAAGTAGCAACACTACGACCGGAAGAGGAAGCTGAAAAAACGGAAACGGAAATAGACGAAATGATGCAAAGCCGGGTCCAACAGACCCGGAATCACATTCTTCCTACCGGAATCAGCAACTCTACAGCTGGAACCGGAAACACCGGAAACGGAAGTGGACGGAAAAGCCAGATTATCATGAGACACCGGATGCTCAGCCAAGCCAGAAACGATCACAGTGCTCATTTCCGGATGCCCGGTCAAACCAGGAGACAAACCGGAATGCAGACCCGCTTGCCCAGACAAGCCAGGAGCTGAGACGGGAGCTGAGGAGATCGGAGATCTTAATACATCTCTGGCAATAGGGATCACTGAAAAATGTACTTTGGCATGTGAAGAAAAATCGGAAGCTTCCGCCACCGATACCATCGCTTGAGGGTTATGCTGACCCTCAAGACAAACATGGTCTTTAGCCTGGCTCCTACCAGATGATGACTTACCAGGCTTCTTTCTAGAGTTGCCGGATTTTAATTTCGGAGACTTAATCTCTTGTCTAGACGTCAAAGATACAGGCTTACCCCACTTTCGCGAATGAGACTGGGGGCTGTGCTCAGAGTCTGACGACTCCTCTTTAGCAGCCTTAATCGCAGAGCAAATACGTTCATCTAAAGACTTTGTTAGCACGTTGGTAAAGGATACGAACCTGGCAAATAATGCCATAACGGGATCTGAGGATGAAATGGAAGAGCGCCCCCCCCCCTCCGTTGTTGATACAGACGTTTTAACAGAGGTAGAGGCAGTAGTTACTCCCTTAGTACACTCAACAACGGAGGGAGAGCGACCTGAGGGCAATGCAGGCTTAGAGACAAAATCTTTGAAGAAAGCTTTTGAAATGATCAACGGCCAACCCTTACATATCCCATACATTTTGAAAGGGGAGCAGGAGGTACACCTCAGGCAAAAGTGACCCGCATAGTCTTTAGCTTGAAAGCGATCACACTTGTTCGACGTACATTTGACTTTCTCAGAAGATAAAACCACTTCCTATATAAACATAAGAAATGATAGGAAATAAAGCACTAGCTTCGTTAAAAAACTAATGAGAAAATCTACAGAGGAGACATCATATGTATACTTAAGAAACTGACTGAAGACTGAAATCATAATGATTCCTGAGTGATATTGTTTGAGAGCACTAGGATCTACGTTAATAGGAGTGGTATTGGCTATTTTATAACATGGTACGTGATGGTATATAATAGGCATGGTTACTCTAACCTCGAAAACGGGAGTAGTGACACGAAAACTGGTAACTCAAAAACTAGAGTTACAAAAACCTCTAAAACACCATGATATAAAAGTTAAACATAACTTACGAAGGATTGACTTCATGGTAGGCATGTTTAGAAGTCAACTAGATTGTAACTGAAAACTTTCAGAGCAAAGCTATAAACTTTTATTTCAATTGATAGCAGGCAAACTGTTCTGCTAGCAGAATATTTGACAAGTGAATCAGTTTACAAGTTTGGGACCTAATGCGCATGCGCGAACGGGCTTAGTGACACGCGTCACCAAGGAGTGAGTACAGACTGGTGCCAGTCCATTGTAAGGCTAATGCAGGGGGTCCCTCTTCCAAAAGCCTGGTTGAGGGTCTACATGGTGATGGTTTGGCATTAGGGAGTATGTAAGCAAGCATAAAATTTGTATTCTGATAGCTAAATGCAGATATTTGATTTAGCAAGTAGTGATTGAACGGTAATGGATGTTTTTGTGGTGTAATAACAACTGTTGCTGTCTAACATATTCCAGTCAAAATTATTTTCAATTTAATCAGCATTTTATACGTTTCGCTAAGGGTGGTCATCTAAGATAGTGGTAGCTAGACAAGGATTTGCAAAGGATGAGGTCAGAGGGTGGCTGCATTGTGTGAACTTTGTACACCCATGTTAGTACCAACACTAAAATTTGCTGTCCTGGAAAAATAGAACATTGCTCAATTTCACCCAACTTTTAACCAAACCTTACAGCAAACAAGTTACGATCAAAGCTGTTCTGCCACTACCGATACTGCTACCGCTACTGCTACCGCTACTTCTACTACTACTACTACTACTACTACTACTACTACTACTACTACTACTACTACTACTACTACTACTACTACTACTACTACTACTACTACTACTACTACTACTACTACTACTACTACTACTACTACTACTACTACTACTACTACTACTACTACTACTACTACTACTACTACTACTACTACTACTACTACTACTACTACTACTACTACTACTACTACTACTACTACTACTACTACTACTACTACTACTACTACTACTACTACTACTACTACTACTACTACTACTACTACTACTACTACTACTACTACTACTACTACTACTACTACTACTACTACTACTACTACTACTACTACTACTACTACTACTACTACTACTACTACTACTACTACTACTACTACTACTACTACTACTACTACTACTACTACTACTACTACTACTACTACTACTACTACTACTACTACTACTACTACTACTACTACTACTACTACTACTACTACCAAGGGCGGATCAGCATGAAGATACGACGGTATTGTCAACAAAAAAGGGCACTTCCCAAGGTTAAAAGGGCACATGTGGGCATGTGCAGAAAAGTGTGTGCGTGCATGCTGCTGCATGCATGTGTGAGAGAGAGGTGGTGGATTTGAAGAATATGAAGTTTTCAATATATTTATTCAAGTCATTTAGTGATATTTTAGTAGAGCACCAAATCATGAAATACATCACATAGGCCAACTGAGTCATGAAAGTATTACATCTGGCTAATCAGTGATAAAGGAAACATTCACTATACTTACAGCAGAAAATCATGATATAAGCTCAATTGAAAACTCAGTCCAGCAATATGTCAACAAATGACATTCTTTTCGGATTTCTTCGAGCAAACTTATCAACGACTGCAGCTAAGTCGATCGGTATGCTATAATGTACTGCCATAAGAGCAAGTCCATTCATGTGATCTTGCGCCATTGCTGTCCGCATATAAGTTTTAAGTTGACGCAGTGCTGAAACTGATCTCTCACATTCACAGCTGGTTACTGGAATAATTCCCATGATACGTATCGCAGTGGATATATTTGGGAATAATGTAGAGTTGACGATAGGCAATAATTCAGGAGACTAGATGGTAATTTATTTTCTTCTTTCTTCCAGTAAGTCTCCCATAGCAACATTTCAGACTCAAGAGTCACTGTTGAAGGCAAATCATCACCATATTTACTGCAAAAGACCCGAAACTTATCTCTCCATTCAGCGGTGGTTACAACTGTTTTTGGCATGACACTGAACCCACTAATTATTGCTTCTTAATCACTATAGAAACAGCTGTTGAATTCTTCAACGAGATGATCCAAGAATGGAATTTTAATGGCCCGCCGATAGTATTCTTCAATTGAATCTGCTGGTACATTCGCCCTGTTGCGCTGCCATCCGCATATTCTTGGCTTCTGAACTGTTATGTTTAATGATTCTGCCAATGATACAGCCTGCTGGTACCAAACAGCATGAATAGCTTCAACGTTTTCACGAACTTTCACAATCGACTCCAATGTACAACTTATGGTTACCGTTTTGTATGTATTGTTGATATCCTGCTCCACAAACTGGAGCTTGAGAGACAGTTCACGAGTTAATGCAAAGAGTTCCCTTGTAATGATAAACGTTATCAAGAAGCTAAAACTAGTAATTACATGATATAATCCATTAGATTTTGTAAATGATTCAGCATTCCAGTGACCAGCTGCATTTGTCTTGATTTCACCTAATGTAGTAACGACGGGCTCAAAGAAATCAGTAAAAGTTTCCATTACTTCAAGTTGCTGAACCCAGCGGGTTTGACACATGTCTAGAACCTTAGAACGTTTTTTCTGCTGGACACATTTCTTTAATAACATCATTAAGCAATTCTTGCTTTTTGGCAGAATTTGAAAAAAGCCTACTGGCTTCACCTAGAGTGTCTAACATGTTTCTGATTTCCTGGCTTTTTCAGGAGGTGATCAAGCACAAATATAATCGGTGTGATGCACAGTGCACATAAACTGCTTTAGGATAATCCTTAATAATCAATGACGACACCCCTCTATGCTTCCAGCAACATTTCCGGCCCTGTCATAACACTGTCCACGGCAGTTGTCCATATCAAGGCCAAGCTCATTAATAGCACATGTTATGTAATCTGCAAGCTGCTGACCTGATGTTCCATCTTCGCAATGGATGAACTTCAAGAACATTTCTTGAATCTGGCCATTAGAATCTACATGTCGAATTATCAGTGCGCATTGCTCTTTGTTGCTCGCATCTTGTGCATCATCTGCAAGTATTGAGAAGAAACGACTATTTTTAATTTCAGTGACAATTTTCTCGGTTATTAATGAACCTATGCAATGGATCAGTTCATTCTGAGTAGTTTTAGACCTGTAACTTGCATTTTTAGGACAGTGTTTGAAATGTTCTGAAAGAATAACGTCATCAGCTCTACATTGCAAATCTAGTAAAGCCTGAAAATTACCACAATTTTCAGAGTCATAATAATTTGAATCATCTCGATGTCCTCTCAGAGGAATATTTTGCCATCCACAGTATAACACGCAGTCTGTAATTGATTTCAGTATTGAGCGATTTTTGTCAATTCGCTTGGCCTGAGCAGTATCTAACTGAACATTAACTGGTATAGATTTCTGTTCCATGCGACACAAAAACAGTTTTTCATCTATCACAGCATGTTTGTTTTGGGGTTTTTTTTATTCATGGTTGATAAATTTTTGGTGCGCCACATTCCAGTTTTTTATTGGTTCATTTAGCAATCTGTCTAACTTCAAACCACCAGTAACAGTTGACTCAGGTTTTCAAAGAAAACACATGACCGACAGTATGCGCCATCCTCGACTTTAGTCCTTTGGGTGATACCACACATTCTGTAATAAGTTATACATCTCTAAATCACTCAGCATAAGATTGGGGCCCGCATACGTGGAAATATCGCACTGCTGTAGGAAGAAATCTGACGACTCTTCACATGATTCCATGATACCTGCAATATAAATATTGACAACCTTTGAGTATATTTAAGGTTTATTCAGACCTTGGATCGAGGTGGCGGATTAGGTGATGGGGCAAATTAATTCAATGCAAAACTTGGCCTAATCAATTTCCAGTCAAATCTTAAAGAGTGATTAACCCAGTCGTATGTGGGTATGCTATCTCACGGGGGGGGGGGGTGCAAATGCCCCTTTGCCCCTCTGGGACACCGCAGTGGTGGCCTAGTGCATCATTAAGGTGCAAGGTAGCGTAAGCAAATGTCTGACAATAGTCCATATCTTAGACATGTGCTAATTTTGAACATTTGCTTATGCCTGTCTTACGGCAGACTGGTGCACTAGATCCCTGGTTAGCTGGAATCAGGCACATGGGAATAACGTTTGTGGATACAGATCCAGGTATATGTGAACAGTCAACCGCAACACTAAAGCACACCTATTAATTTGACAGATAAATCAAATAACAAACAATTTGATCGAATTTGTCATGTGTTGGTGAACGCAAAAAAGATGATATGTAGGATCATACTGTTAATGGGAAAAAACCCAAATGTACAGAATTTTGAAAATGGCACACAACAGCACACCTAATAAAAATAATAGACTATTTTCAAATCTAAGCACTGAATAGAAGAAAAATTATCATTATCTGAGATTGAATTATTATCATTTAGATCTGTTTCATCTAGGACTTGGCCAGCAGAACCTTGATTACCCGGATCACAGTTATGTTTATTTATATCATTTGCTGACGGGTGACTGTCTGAGTCATCATAATTGATTAGTTCATTGATTGTAGCAAGACTACTTTCTTCTCTGACGGTAGGTTCTTTGAGATTAGGATAAGCATTGGTATCAGTGGTAGGTTCTTTACGATCAGGATGAGCACTGCTACTGGTTGTAGGTTCTTTGAGATCAGGATGAGCACTGGTACTGGTGGTAGGTTCTTTGAGATTAGGATGAGCACTGGTACTGGTGGTATGTTCTCTAAAATCAGGAGGAGCATTATTACTGAAAAAATATGTTAAAATGATACCTTCTATCTACAAATAAGGTACTGTAAAATTCTCTCACCGCGGTTTCCATTGACCAATGTGGCCATAATAATTATCTCCGTGCACACGTGAGCCTGTACATACGAATACACACATATATGTATGTGTATGCATGCGTGTGTATATAAAGATAGGAGGGAGGGAGGGAGAGAGATAGCGAGGGATGGAGGGAGAGGGGCGGGCGAGTGAGTGAGAGAGGGAGAGGGAGGGAGGGAGAGAGGGAGGGAGGGATATATGGAGAGTGAGAGTGCGAGAGGGAGGGAGAGAGGAGATGGAGAGAGAGAATGGGTGGATGAGGATATGGAGACGAAGAGATTCGGAGAGAGATTGGTGAGGTGGAGAGGAAGATTCTGAGGTAGAGCATGATAGTGGGTGCTGAGATAGGGAGGACGGGTGGGGAGAGGGAGGGAGGGAGAGACCACCTATCGGCCCTACATACGGGTCACATTTATGAGATCTGCTGCGTGATCTTGTGAACAGAACCACCAACTTACCCACCCAACCACTACCACCATCACCACCACTGCCAACCTAGCCACCTCACCACCCTCCCGCCCACACGTAAGCTTAGCACGCCTGTAACCACACACGAACATACATGCACGGACGCACACATCCAGACGGGCATGCATTCCCGTAACTCAGGAACACAGAGAGGTATTGTACAAACAGACATGCACGTACTCACACACGCCCCTCCTCCCGCCCTACATCACCCCACTTGCGTGCACCTAGATATATTGAGTTAGCTGGTCAATCTGTCGGATTAATGGGCTGTCGGACTATTGGGCTGTCAGACTAATGGGATGTCGGACTATTGGGCTGTCGGACTATTGGGCTGTCAGACAATTGGGCTGTCAGACTATTGGGCTGTCGGAACATCGGGCCACCAACCCGCTTTGTCCGTCCATGAGTCCGGTCCTGGAAACTTGGTAGCTGGATAATCTTATGGAGCCTGTGAAATTTAGGTCGGATTATCCATCCATTCATCTGTAGGTCTGTTAATCCCTCCGCCCATTTCACCCGTTACAAGCTTGTCCAGTCCATAGTTTCAAGACTTTTACATGTCACTATTGTATGATAGTGAAACTTAGCAAGTGGATACATTTTGGATACGTTGTGCTGCAGGGGTGAAAACTAGGTCAATTTGTCTAGCCATCCGTTCACCCTCTGCAAGCTTGTCCAGGTCTTTTAAAGGGGCTCTTGTTAAGACCAATGTTTTGTAAAATGACACTTGCCGATTAATGAAAGGAGGGTATTACGGTGTTAACAGTGTTAACTTAAGGTCACTCATTTATGATTAATGGCTAAATTCTTTATAGACGTTCCTCACATGTATGTTGTAAATTATAGAAAATGGCACCCGTCAGTAGTCAAAATATGTTGCATACTCTTTACCTGAAAAGTGTGCTGATTTTCATGCACTTTGCTGCAATCTCTTCACGTTCCTTTAGTTTTCATTTCTCGTTTCTTTTGTGTGATGGCATTTTCAATGTGTTATTACAGGCCTGTGCTGTAATATTTCCCATGGTAACCTTTTAGAGGTTGCCTTATGGCTCTTTAAGGAAACCTATGGTAACCTAACCATTATAATCTCATTAATCATCATACTAAAATCCACAAATAAGGTAACACATTTTGGGTCCCCTAAAACTAAATTAAGGCAACCTCATGGAGACCCATTTCAACAGGTTTCCATAACAGCACAGGCCTGTATTAGTAGTAAAATATTATTTAGGTAAGAAAGTTCAACAGAATCTGAAACAGTGACTATATTGTTGTTGATTGAACGCGTGGCTCAGCCTCCCGACCTATCTAATTCAATTAGGGATGCCGCCGGAAACCAAATTTCGCGGAAATGACTGGCAATGAATGTTTTGATTGATGGCTTTTTTCTTAACCGATAATGTACAACTATAGCGACAGGCCGTGTAGCATAGCTTATTATCGTAAACACCGTGACAAATATGACGGAGACCAGACTGAGACAGACATAACAAACACTACAATAAAACAAATATACATAATACATTTACATGATATATAACTAGTAAATGTAATATTTATTAAAATAAGTTGGGAAGATATGGGCAAGTTGGTGTGTGGGTGGGCAGCAGTGAAAATTATGGCACTTGAAAATTTACTACCGTATTGCACAATACCCTCAATACCGTCTGGATCCGCGCTTGATTACTACTACTACTACTACTACTACTACTACTACTACTACTACTACTACTACTACTACTACTACTACTACTACTACTACTACTACCACTACCACTAGCACTAGCACTAGCACTGCCACTGCCACTGCTACTGCTATACTATGCTACTGCTACTGCTACTGCTACTGCTACTGCTACTGCTGCTGCTGCTACTACTACTACTACTACTACTACTACTACTACTACTACTACTACTACTACTACTACTACTACTACTACTACTACTACTACTGTCGTATCATTCAATTTTACAAATTGGTATTATGTACAGTGGGATTTTGTCCAGTGGGTTCTTGTCCGAGTGAGACTGTATTGGGGGAGATTATGTCCGGGAGGGATTTATGTCCGGGGTGGGGTGTATGGGCAGGTGATTTTGTCCTGTGGGATCATGTCCGGGAGGGATTTTTTCGGTGGGATTATGTCCGATGGGATTTTGGTTGGATGGGACTATGCTGATGGGATTTTGTCCGGTGGAATTATGTCCGATGGGATTTTGTCCGGTGGGATTTTGTCCATGATTCGTACATCTAGTTGCGCTTCCCGGATTTCTATCACCACTGATTTCACACAGGCGTAAAAAACTTTTCCAGAGATAGGTCTACAGCGCACATGTGGACACAAGCCAAATAATGAAAAAATATTGCAAATTATTGTGGTGTGGGTTGGTGGATGGAGGAGGGATGGGTGAGGGTGGGAGGGGGTGGGTGGGTTTTGAATATGTATAGCATATATCATCGTTGTAGGAACAGGGATGGGTTGGGTGGAAAGGCTCTACACACCTTTCCACTGACCAGGCGGGAAAGCAAGAATAGTACAATTATTGGCTATATAAATATTATATGTTGATTATTGCTAAACAGTGATTTAGCCCAGGAAATGCAGTAGCTGGCCTCTTAGTGCATGTTATAGGCCCTACACTAAAACAATTATTCGAAGCTGGTTGGCGGCCCATGTTACATATCCGTGGAGTCACACTGTCCAAATATGGGACAAAGCCAATGGTGTAGATGTGTCTCAATAAGTGGGTGGAATTAACTGGCGTGGGTCTGGGAGCGGTCAGGCCCATAGGCTAGATGGCAAATGTACAGCGGGGTGGTGGAACCGGAGTGCGCAGGAGCGTTGCTCCGCCTGGTCAGACACCAGTCCCATAGAAATAATATTGATATCACTAAATTGCGTACCTAAATGTAATGAAACGAAATAAATCTTAACATATGATGATTTTATACCATACAAGTTAATATAAGTTTTTAAAGTTGAAAATTGAATAAGAGACCACGCGCCCCTAATTAAAATTTACAACTAAAATTATATTAATGTATATGTAATGAAATCAGCATATGTTAAGATTTATTAGGTTGGGTATAAAATGCGAGCCAGGTCGGAAAAACGGTAGTAAAAGAAGCTCGAGGCAGAATATCTCCATAACCACTTGGCCGATTGTCACCAAATTGGCTGTGCAAATGTGGCAATGACTCATAAACATGACACCCTAAAAGAATTTTTAATATGCGACGTGAGTTATGAGTAATGCCCTGATGACAACGGCTACCTCCTAGCGAGCCAGCGGTCTTTGTAAGCGTGTTTTCCAACTTCATCTAATATATCTCCAAAACTAGATGGTCGCCAGTAATGAAATTTACTGTGCGAGTGTAAGATCCAATTATCAGTTGGACCATGTGAAAATTATTTAATTAAGCCCACGCTCTCTGAAGAAATCCTCTGCTGACCACGACCACCATTCTAGCGAAATATGTGATTTTTGCCGTTTTAGAGGCTTTTACGCAACTTTGAAGAAGAATATATAAATAACTACATGGTCGCCAGTAACAGGATTTACTATGCAAATGTAACATTCATCTGCGAATATAAAGATCGGACCAGTGGTTGCCAAGTAGCAGCCTGCTGACCACGGCCACCACCTACCGAAGCTTCCTGAAAATGAAATCCGTTATAGCTATCGAATTTGACATCGGCTGACCGACTCCATCAAATCTGAACAATAAACACAAGACTGTTCAAGAAAAAGGTGTTACTAACTTAATCACCGGCGGTAGCTCAGCTTATTAATAAATTGTCCTTGTGTAAGTAAATGACCATTGTGTTATGTGTTAATCATTTAATCACCGGCGCGTGTTTGTGATTGACACGTGGAGGACAATAATGCAAATACATATGTATACTTGCACAGATTTTATTTTAAGAACACCAGTGTGAATTTTTTTTTTTTTATTGCTGAAAGCTGATTCTTGCTTACAGCAAGGACATTTTCAAAATAGACACCAATTAAGAAACCGAATTCTGCTGTTTTTTCTCGTTGCAGTATATTTCGGAAACGCTGAGAAGATTATAATTTCCAATACACGAGGTATGGATATGAGGATATGGAATTCGTCAGGACCATTATATATGCTTCAGATGATGTATAGAGTTTAGTCACTCACCCAATGTCAATCTCGAACACACACAACTATGTGATGTGAATGTTAACTATAACTGTTTTAATCCGGATAAAAGTGATGATCTACATTCATATCCTCAGATTTAAAGCACTACCTCTTCCAGAGTTTGGCTCATATAAATTCGTTACTCGGGCGGGAAGACTCATCATCTGTAATTTTGCACAAGAATATTTCTTTTATAGTACGTACCGGGTTCTTTGGCGATCCAGACTGAGACAAATAGTGATCAAACATCATCATATCATATACGCCTTGATTAGTCGCGTGCGTTGACCGTACAGCTAAGCCAAACACCGTCTGTGATTAACTTATTAACACCTTTAACAATAGTTCTTGAGTAGTCGTGTGTCTATTGTCCAGATTTGCTGGAGTCGGTCGGCCGATGTCAAATTCGATAGCTAAAACTAATTTCATTTTTTAAGGATTGTGGGTGGCCGTGGTCAGCAGGCTGCTACTCGTCAACCACTGGTCCGAACTTAAGAATTTTAAGATCGCTATATTCGCAGATGAAAGTTACATTTGCATACTAAATTCCGTTACTTGCGACCATGTAGTTATTTAGGTATCCTTCTGCAAAGTTGCGTAAAGGCCTCTAAACCGACAAAAATCGCATATTTCGCTAAAAATGGCGGTCGTGGTCAGCAGGCGATTTCTCCGGAGTGGGTGGGTATAATTTAATAATTTTTACATTTACATAGTCCACCTCGTAATTGGACCTTACATGTACACAATAAATTTCATTACTGGCAACCATCTAGTTGTGGAGATATATTACATCAAGTTGGAAAACACGCTTACAAAGACCGCTGGCTCGCTAGGATGTGGCCGTGGTCAGTAGGGCACTACTCATAACTCACTGCGTATAGTACAAATTATTTTAGGGCATCATATTTATGACTCGTTGTCACATTTGCACAGCAAATATGGTGACAATCGTCACAGTGGTTATGGCGATATTCTGCCTCAAACTTCTTTTACTACCGATTTTCCCGATCTGGCTCGCATTTTATACCCAACCATAGAACAGGTTGTCTCTGTCACACTAAATTATCATTCTGTCTCGCCAGGAGCAGACGACATGGCTCGCAAGCGCAGACGACATTTATATGTAGATATGTTAATTTGCGTTGTGTGGAACTATTTAACATTCTATTTGCTATCATAATAGACTGACCCGTTCTTCTATAGTATTTTATCCATTAACCATTTCGTTTCTACAAATCAGATGCGTCACGTGTGCAATGTAAACCATAGTTTGTCGAATAATGCTACGGCTAACTCGGCCATGGACCCTGGGAGCCAGATAAGGGTTGTTTTAGTGTTCTACTACTAAAAGGATACGCAACTATTTGTTTATCATTATTATAGTCTGCCGCATTGTGTTATTTTCACCATAGTGGGCCTAATAATTAGCCAATGCCATTTAATGGAGGTATCCAGTTTTAGCTATGCCCCGCCCATCTCTAGCTAAGCTCCACCCACGCTTTCCCTGTGTTGGGATCAATCTATGAATCTCAATTTCCAGAAAGCTATTCAGCTAAGTTGTTAAATATTTTGATACTAATTTGACTGGGTGTTGTTGCTGCCTATGCCAGCAACAGCGCCCAGTGAAGGTAGTTTCAAAATATTCAACAGAATGTTTATTGAATGGTAAAGACATACAATTCGTACAACGTGCCGGACTATTAAGCGCTAAAGACGGACTATTTCGAATCATCCATGACGTCGTTATTATGACGTGATCCTACACATCACGTAGTTGATTATGACGTCATATGACGGATGGATAAATTGGAAAGGTCTAGTAAAGGTGCATATTCACACCAGAATGATGGAAACTAATATTGTTAAAACTGTAAACTCCTAAAGGCTTCAAATCTTAAACTCTTAAAGACAACAGCGCCCATTCAAATTAGTTTCAAAATATTCAACAGTATATTTATTAAATAGTAGATACATACAATTCGTAGCCTACAACAACGCTTAGTCCGTCATCAATTATGCGTTCGTGACCAACTTATCTACGTCATTCATATCGTAATTGTATATGACATCAGCTAAACGTCACGTGGTTGACTATGACGTTATATGATTAATGGATAAACTGGAATCCTCCATTGTGCTATCCCGTCACAATTCGTGCACACTGCTTTCATTGGTCAATCATTTAACTCTGAGTCAATCAGGTCATGCGAATCATACACGAATAGGCCTAACGGACGGTTAGAATTGGTCAATTTTCGTCGCATAAAAAATGTACAAAATAAGATACGAAACACACATACCCCAAATTGGGTTGAGAAAATGTTAATTCTTTTAGAAAAATTTCTATTTGCTGATCAAAAAGAAACTATTTTTGAAAATTGATCTCTACAGTGACTGACTGAATTATTGACCCGGCTGGTAAATCCTCAAAAATAGTCTTCGCTAAGCCTGCAAATGGGTATTTCTCAAGACCACTACAAAATAGTCATATTCCTGAATATTATTGCTTCTGTATAAGAAGCTCGATCATTTTCAGGAAATTTGCTGTCAAAATAATCATTAATCAGCCTAGATTAAAAAGATACACCGATAACGCAGGTTATTGGGTCAGTACTGGGCCAATGCTGGGCCGTAATTGTCAACTACCGGCCCAGTACCCTGCATTATCAGGGATAGTATTTAGAATATGCACGGTGAATGTAGCATTTCATGACCGCGATACTGTCCGTAACAAAAGCTGGTGTGTTTTGCTTCGAGTAGTTTACATGGCTGCAAATGAGATTTCGATGCGTGTTTATCAACGTCCTTGGCAGAAATAAATTTTATCTAACGATGAAATCGTGTTCACATCTAATTCTTCTTCTTTTCGTTCGCTGATCATACCGCCAGTCCTGTAAGTGACTATCGACATGATCATAAGTGTTCACATCTAATCAATGTTTAGATTACTGTTTTTTTAGGAGAGTACCATCGTACTAACATCGTACTAACATACACCTATTCACATAGCTAGGCTGTTCGAGGCGGGAACGTAGTGGGAGGGCGAGGATCGTGCAATAGGACGATGGGAGAGTACATGACACCCGGGGTTAGTGGCGACAAACTTGACATTGATGAGTGGAAAAATCCCGTTATTGCTATGTCCCGCCCATCTCTAGCTAAGCTCCACCAACACCTTGCTCGTGTTGGGATCGATCGATCTCTGAACTCCCTGACTATCACTTTCCAGAAAACTATACAGGTAAGCTGTTGACTATTTTGAAAGTTATTTGACTGGTCGATGTTACATATTTATATAACAACGCTTAGTCCGTCCTCAATTACGCGTTCGTGATGTCCCTTTTCCACGTCATTCATGAGGCCATTGATTATGACGTCAGCCTACACGGCATGTAGTTGCTTATGACGTCATATGATTGCTGGATAAACTGGACCTCTCCTTTAAATAAACCTGGACAACTTAGTGATATTTACACCACTCATTTTAGCTGCTGTGTAGGGACGCCTTTCTTCGTGAATTGTTTTAATTAAAATTATACTCTCTGAGAGGCCATTTCCGGCATTTAAAAACAAAATTGATCTAACAAACATATACAACAATGTTTATTGCATGTTGAGAGTTTTCACAAACATGACCAGAACGGCCATAGGAGTCGGGGAAACTGAGTCCAGGGAAACTGCCCTCTCACCCCGTTGGCTACGCCACTGATAAGCCGCCACGTCACTTCCGAGGTGTACGTTCAGTACAGTAATCATACGTGGGGGAAAGGCTGTCTGGGGAAAAGGCTGTTGGTGAGGTCCTGAAGTTTTGTGAACAATTTGGGGTCAAACCACGAAAGGTTACGGCGATGGCGACCAAATTAAAATTTGTATTCTGAAAACTATGTGTCTGAAAGACACATTCGTCAATAACCCTATTGGAGAGATCTTGACCAAACTGGGTGGAAGGTTGCCTGTGGTGTCCTGAAAAGGTGGGCCAATTTTGTGGTCAAAAGGTCAAATATAAAAGTCACAGTGACACCCACACCTACGGCGATTGCATCGACTAGGGTGAAGGTATTTATCTTTCTCCAAAGAGGAGACATATAGATTACAACCCCCACCCCGCCCCCGATCAGCATCAACACAACTTCATTAATCCATTTGCTGCTATGTTGTTATAAATATTAGTGACTGAGGAATACATCAATAATAATTAGACATCCCCAACCCCATCTCCTCTCCCACCCACCTCCAACCTCTCTCTCTCTCTCTCTCTCTCTCTCTCTCTCTCTCTCTCTCCTCCTCTCTCTCTCTCTCACTCTCTCTCTCCCCCTCCCCCCACCCCCACACCTCAGATACACATTTTGAAACAATTATCTCCCTTAAGCAGTGTAATACTTTTGCATAACTCAAATGGTCTATCAGACCCTAACCCCATAGAGTTAGATGACATAGAGTGGCTATGACCATAGATTTAGTATATACTTGCAGGATAGCTCATGACACTCTCAAAGCTTTTCAGAATTCAGTTTTTCTCACCGGATGTATAGTCTCCAAATAATATGCTTTTGTGACTTTTGTGACTAATTCTAGTACGTAGTCGAACAAAATTGGGGGTTGTACATGCAGCTGATCGTCTGTGTCAGCCAGTCAGTGAATATCCTGTCATGCGTAATTGCGATTTACTGAACTCACGTCACCGGAGGCTGCGACAACTAGCCCCATAGTGAGGGTATGCACATGAGCCATCTAGTGAATATATCCATATCTATGGCTATGACACTCAAAGGCGGAATATCAGTTCAGTAGTCTCCAAAATAGTATGTTTTTGTTACTATTTATGTTACTTAGTCGAATAAAGTGGCAGATTCATTAATATACCCAATACAATTTTATTTCTGATAAATAGACCTATATATAAATTCTCTTCTGTTCAATTTCTCTTCCAATTACCAAAAGAGAATTTAGTCCTTTTTGGAGGCTATATATGTACCTGATCGTCTGCGCCAGCCAGTGGAACATGCGCAGTTGCATTTTACTGAACTCGCATCACCGATGGTCGTAACAACTGCTCCAATAGTGAAGGCATGCGCACTTCCCGTCCCACTAAGGGCTAATTGTCGCTACAGTCGATGACGTGAGCTACGTAAATCGCAATTGCACATGACCGGGTATTCGCTTACTGACGTACGCAGACGATCATCTGTGCAGATGTAGCCTTCACTAAATTAAGAGCTTTTGGTAATTTGAAGCGAAATTGAAAAGGCGCAAATTCACATATTTTTTATCAGAAATAAAATTGTATTGGCAATATTAATCAGACACTTTATTCAACTATACATCCGGCCAGTAAAATACTGAACTCTGAAATACAGCTTTTGAAAGGCTCATGGGTGGTCGAGCGAATATATATACTATATCTATGGTCTAACCCCAATCCGCTTAATCCGATACATTTATAAAGCTATTATTTGACACAAATTACGTCCCATGAATTTTCGATCTCTATAAAGACGCGTGTATTACAATGATGGGAGTCGTCTCCTAACGCTTGGCAATGGAACAACATCTGTTTTCTTATTAAATAAAAGTTAACCATGTTTGCTAACGATGTTATCTCGTTTCCTTGTTGTGAGATAAGAGAACAAAGTTGACCGTATCCCCGAGAATACCATCCATTTCTATCTAACCCCCACCCCCACTCCCAACCCCGCCTACCCCACTTTTAACCTTTGCGACTTTGAAACCTGAGTTCCCAGCATCACAATTTTAAGGCAATTAAGTATATATTATATAATACCTAAGCTTTTGAAAATTTTGAAACTTATTTGACATCTAGTTGGTGTCAGAAACAACTCACAGGAAAATTACCTTGATAACGCAGCTTACTGGGCTGATGCTGGGCCGATACCGGGCCGATACTGAATACTGAAAGTATCGGCACGGTATTGGCCCAGCATCAGCCCAGTAAGCTGCCTTATCTGGGTAGTTTCAACATATTCTACAAAAATATTTATATAATTATTAAATTGAAGTCACCAAAGATCTATGCTAAAATTCGCTATTCGTACACATTATAGGGACGAACTTTTTAATTTTCGGAGTTTCGTGACGGAGCGACGTCATTTCTATTGCGATGTCAGGTAACATATGACGTATTTGCTTATGACTCTGTACATGTTAAATCAGAGCATGAAGTAAACCTCTACTTAGTAAACTGCCACAGTCACCTTAATGGAGCCTAAATGGAGGAAGCCAGTTTGTGCTATGCCCCGCCCATCTCTAGCTAAGCTTCGCATATATCTAGCTACGCTCCGCCCATCTCTAGCTAAGCTAGTCCCACGCTGTGCCCGTGTTGGGAGCAACCGATTCCCAATTTCTAGAAAAAACCACATAAGCTGTTGAGTATTTTGAAACTAATTTGCTATATCAGCATTTCAGAATTCAGTATTTCACCACCGGGTATAGTCTCCAAATAACATGTTTTTGTTACTACAGCAGCAAGAGCGCCCAGTCAAATTAGTTTCACAATATTCAACAAAATATTTATTAAATAGTAAAGACATACAATTCAGACAACAACACTTAGTCCATCATCAATTAAGCGTTTGTGACGAACTTAGCTACACCATTCATGACGTGATTGATTATGGCATCATCCTACACGCTATGTAGTTGATTATGACGTCATATGGATGATGGATAAACTGGAATCCTCAATTAGTAATCACTATAAGCAGGGTCTCGGTTAGCGCAGGTGATAATTTGCTATAGGTGATGCCTTTTTGAGAAGCATTGTAACTGCACTGTATGGGTTCACAACGATAAAGATTAACACTTTGACCCTCTCAGAGCAGAAATGACAAATTCTTTAACTTTACCTATGTTAACTTAGGCTGCTTCTGACCACATGTTTACACCTCTATGGTCAGCTCATCATCGTGGACAGCGTACTGTTACTTCCGGTTTCCGGCTGTTTTCTGTAGTCACACATCAGTGGCTGGTCTTTCCATTGACTGTCAAGTCATGTTTTAAAGGTGCAAAGTGATGGAGACTCTATTATATGGCTAAGCAGCGTATTCCAAATCTGTGCTACCTGCATGGATAGGAAAACCGATATCGTCCGTAGTAGTTCTAATATTGCCCTTGGATGGAATATCCTCTAGTCTCCTCTCGCTGGACAACATTATTTCTTAGTGTTAGTATGCTTCCAGTTTATGGCTTGTATACCAGGGACAGACCTGGCTGTCACAAATTGCTAGCAAATAGATTACCAAACTACCCTTTTTCTTAGCCAAATCTGAACTATTTTAGCAAATGTTTTCCAATGTCTACGATCTATGACCACAAAGTATCCATTTCAACCGAACGCTGCTTATCAGACACAAGATTATGTTGACTATTTTGAAACTAATTTGCCTGGAAGCTGTTGCTGCCTAAGGCAGCAACAGCTTCCAGTCTTTTAGTTTCAAAATATTCAACAGGTGGCCAATATGGGTGATTTTTAATGAGATATTAGGATTTCAGGGTTTATTTGATTACAATAAAACATAATATATAAGTACTATAGTTACATAAATTATTTATTATAAATATATAAGTACTAGTTACATAAATTATTTATTTTTAAGAAGTTTTTTCAAAGTAAATATTAATAATATTCTACTTTGAAATTAAGTATGGTGTGATTTTAATCATTAGCCAAATATTTAGCCAATCCTGCATTCTATTAGTCAGATCTTAGTTTTACTAGCATTTGGCTAATTGTCGAATGGGTAGGTCGGTCCCTGGCATACATCATGCAACATTTTGTCTACATCGATCATGTCCCCACTGACTGTGTGGAAAGCTAGTCTATGGAGCGTAAGCCTCCTTAGCTTGTCTCCATAGCTCAGATCTTTGAAGCCTGGCACTTGCTTAGTGGCTTGTCTCTGGACATTTTCAATTCGGGTAAACTGTGATTTTTTTGTGAGGACTCCATACAAATGCCGCATAATCGAGGTGGCTTCTTGCCATTGCTTTATATAACGGCTTTCTGGGTTAAATTCAATTATACCCATCTGATAATAGCAAACACACTTGCTGCTTTGTTGACCTTTTCGCAGATATGTGTCTCAAAATTTAGTCCTTCGTCTATTATGACCTCTATGGCCTTTTTATGCTGGTTAGGTTGCATGTGTTTTCGTGTCAGCAGTGATGTGGTAATTATATTTTTCTGCTTTACCTTGCCAAAATGCATACTAACGCATTTTTCCTGACGAAATCGAGGTATAGCCATCTATTGGACCAATCTGCAAGATCGTCCAGATGTATGGTCTTTCTCTTCAAGGATTGTCCGAAATATCTTGGTGTCATCTGCAATTGCAAACAGGTATATATCCGAGCTTACACGGCTTGGCAAGTCATTTATGTAAATGATAAATAGTGGTGGGTGGGGTGTGGTGGTGGGGATGGGGATGGGGTGGGGGTGGCCTAAAATATTTCCTTGTGGAATTCCACTTTTTATAACCATTCAGCTTGATACCTCACATGCCAATCATCCATTGCTTTTGTCCATTTATCAAGGACATACAGAATGTGTAGTGTCGTCGATCTGCCACTTATGAAGTCAAATCGTTTTGAACTAAAGACTTTTCTAACAAATACTTCATAATATGATACCTGATTACTGTCTCATGGATTTTACACAATATATTTGTTAAGCTCACTGACCTATAATTTCCGGCCTGTTTCTTATCAACATTCATATAGAGAGCTAATAATCTTGCTTCCTTCCATGCTGCTGGTACTGTCTTTGTTCTCTCCCTCCCCCATCCCTCCCTGCCCTGATAACATTCCCATATGGGGCCCATGTTTCCATGTTCCATGTCGTTTTTCACCCATGGCCCATATATGGGACCCATATGGGCAAGATTTAAGTATCTTCATAGGACTTCTTAGGACTGAACTATGGACTCAGGCTATTACTTAGCTTCTATATCCACCTCCACTTATGAACCACATCTGGGTACATCCTGAATTTAAGTCTCGATTTTAATAGCCTATATGGGACACATATCGGTCCCATCTGGGCATTCGCAGACTCCAGATGCCCAGATCCACCCCATATGGGGCCCATATAAGAATGTTATCAGTGTCCACACACACACACCCCAACTTCCAACCACACACCCTCACCCCCCCCCCCCCACCACCACCACCACCACCACCACCCACCCACCCACCCACCCACCCACCCTCTCTCGCTAAGAAGGCCATGTTGACACTCAGTCAACAAGTTATTTTCACGCGTCAACTTATCCCTAACTACTGATTCAAGTGTTTTACATACAATGCTTGTTAAACTAACTGATCTATAATTTCCAGGACTACTCTTTCCCCCTTTTTATACTCCCACGCAAAGCGTCCGTCCGTCCATCTGATTCTTGTCCGGAGCATATCTCGAAGAGTTTTGAACCTACACTCACACATTTTTTTCAGCAGATATATTACCTATAGATGAAGTGTCATGATTTCTATTCGGCAATATCCTCCCATATTCGCTAGAGTTATCTTCCTTGAAAGATTAAAGTTCATCAAAATTTTCTTGTCCGGGTCAGATCTTGAAGACTTTTGAACTTATTCGACAGATGTGTTACGTATAGACGAAGTGTCATGATTTCCTTTCTACAAAATCCCCCCATAATTGCCAGAGTTATCTCCCTTGAAATACAAAATTTGTCAAAGTTTTCTTGTCCGAGCCATATCTCGAAGAGTTTTGAACTTACACTCATAATTGTTTTTTCAGCAGATATGGTAGGGATAGACGAAGTGTCATGATTTTGTTTTCCCAAAGTCCGCCCATAGTTGACAGAGTTATCTCCATTGAAAAGCTAAAATTTGTCAAAATTTTCTTTTCCGGTCGCGATCTCGAAGAGTTTTGAAGCGACACTCACAAATTTTTGTTCGGCAGATGTTTTATGGATAGACGAAGTGTCATAATTTTGGTTCGAGTTATCACCCTTCAAAGATTAAAATTCATCAATATTGTCTTGTAATCGTAATGATCAATGCAGCTGTGAAGACTTTCAAGATTTTTAATGATGTCTTTGCCGTGAATTCCAAGTGTGTGCTTAATAGAAGTCGCACCCCCCCCCCTCCGCTTTCTCAGAGAATTATCAAAAACAAATGGTTCACATTCAGCATTCCTCAAACAAGTATGCCTGCGGGCATATGTTGAGTTTCACTAAAACTCTTGTTGAGGATAGACGTGGCATTGCATGGCTTTTTCCCAGGCTTGATGTATCACAACCATCATCGACTGACTTGCTAAATACAAGCCACAACTGTTTGCTTAGCACTTGTGCCAGTTCCATCACGATCCTCGGGTGCATTTCATCCGATCCGGGTGACTTTGAGACATTTAGCGTCGCCAATCAGGAGCGGCACGGCGGTTTAAGCCACAATGCCAATGTGCCATAATCTAGTTTCGTAATAACATCTGGAAATAATGCAAAACAAATAAATCGGGCAATCAAGCATATATATCGCTCACGTGAAATCGAAACCAGGAAATTCAGTTAAACGCCTAATCGGTTAATAATTATCCTAATTTTGCATGTATTTGTATCTTTGTGATTTCGTCGCCTGATAAGTCTTTAAACAGAGTCTCTGATTTAACGATTGAACATCTTTATTTTAACTAAACAATAACCATACAGTTACCAGTTTTCGGTAAACATCAATTAAAATCGCCTTGTTACTGTTAGCTCACCTGGCCCAAAGATGTACTTATAAAATAAAATGGATTTTTTAAATTGCAAGATTTAATTGAGACACATGTCCCTATTTCACGCACACTATCTAGCTAAACTCCGTCCATGAAAAAAATAGATAGACGTTTAAGAAATGTGTCCTCGATAAATTTGATTATAAATAGAATTATATAGATTAAAACAATAACTCATACTAGTTTTATACGTATTTAGCATGACTAATATTGATTAAGTGGTGTAAATATTAAGAAACGTTGAATTGATGGGCCAAAAATATATTTTTCTATAGTTGTCATCTGTTCCGGTGGTTTGTATGCCGTGGCAACGGTTGTCTGGCACATTCCTGCCAAAACTTGCATGCTTTAAATACATATAAACCAAAGCCCTAAATAACTAACTAACAAAACATCCACATTAAATGTAATTTCGTACATCATCAATTTTCGTGGTACCATAGGAAAGCTATCTGCTACTGATTAATTTATTTATTAATTAATTAAACACATAATTAAAAAAAACAATAAATCTAAGAAAACAATAAATTTTTGTACATATATATACACCTGTGCAAAAGTTAAGCACCACCCTATTTTTACGCACATGCGAGGGTATATTCATGTGCTATGAAGAAAGCAATAGCATAAACATTTATGTACCCATCCATCTTAGTGCAAGAGGTAATAATGCAACTAGAGGAATGCTGATTATGATGGTGGGGAAACACTGTATGTTTTTGTTTGAACTTGAAAACGAGGCCTGAATATGGTTACGTTGACACAACTGACAACTATTGCCCTACAGTTGACACACGTGGCTAGATTGTCATTAATGGTGTCTGAAAACGAAGTTTACCATCTGTGCACGAGTTTGAGACTGTCATTATTAATACCGGGTATATCCACCTTGTGCCTGGATGACGGTCTGGACACGACGTCTCATGCTGGTCACCAACCGACTGATACGCCATTGTGGTATTCGTTGCCATTCAAGATGGAGTGCGTCTGTTAATTCCTGTAGGTTCTGCACAGGAGGATCCCTCCTTCTCACCACGTTTCCCAGAATGTCCCAGATATGCTCAATAGGGTTCATGTCAGGGCTCCTTGCTGGCCATGGTAGGGTTTCGATGGCATTCTGGCGGAGGTATTCATGCACAGCTCTAGCACGATGTGGTCGGGCGTTGTCATCCATGAATATAGGGTGGGTTCCAGGTGCATGATTTACAAAATGAGGGACCACAACTCTATCCAGTATGGAATCTTGATATCTTTGTCCATTTAGTGTTCCAGGTACAGTCAACAGATCCAGCTTACAATCAAATGAGATGCACCCCCATATCATAACGGAACCTCCACCAAATGGAACTTCTTCCATGATGTTACGTTGGTCGTACGCCGTGCGTCTGGACCTCCATACACGAGTTCGACCATCTGTGGCATGAAGCAGGAACCGACTTTCATCGGACCAGTGTACCCGTCTCCAGGATCTCATGTTCCAGTGTCTTCTTTCGTTGCACCACCTCAGACGCTCCTCTTTGTGGTGTGCAGTGAGGAGAGGACGTCTGACAGGTCTCCTAGCTTTCATGCCAGCAGCATACAGTCTCCTTTTGACGGTAGACATTGACACTCTATTGCGCGTTTCCCATTGCTGGCTGAGCACTCTGCTGTTGGTGAATGGAGATCTCCTAACAAGGCATACTAGGGCTCGATCATCACGGGCAGTAGTCTTCTTCGGTCTTCCAGATCTAGGCCTGTCGTTCACCTCGTTAGTTTGCCCATGTTTTGCAATCAAACGACTGATTACAGTATGGTTAATGTTCAGCTGTCTGCCAATCTCTCTGCATGACATACCAGTGGTATGCATGCCTATGATTTGCCATTTCACACGATCACTTAACCTTCGTCTTGCCATAGCGGTTCACAACCAAGAGCTAATTCTCTCTGTACAAATAAACCACGGTCATGAACACAAAATTCCTAATCTTGTCGCCTAAATCTGTATGTAATGTTCTACACCTCAAACTGGACTTTTACATAACTGAACACGTGTGCTGTTTCCCGCCACGCACGGACATCAAGCGGCGTGAAGTCATGCATGCATGTGCATTTCGTACTTGGAATTATGTCAGCTAACGCGGGGACAAAAAGTATGGCAGCCTAGTTGTACCATCATGTTTCTACGTTCTATTGTTTTTGCTGGTGCTTAACTTTTGCACAGGTGTATATATATATATATAATTATTTTCTGCAGATTTTTATTATTAATCTCTATTTGTACATATTATAGAATATATATTTATTTTTAATTTACAATTACGTGTAGGTAAGATGCAATAATAAATAACAAATGTAGGTACACACTGTTACAATCAATCACAATATCAAACCAGTAGGGACATAAATTACAAGCGAACTTGCCATCATAAATATACCTAGAAAGCACTTGTAACTTTCCCATTCATTATAACACACACATCTGTATATGGTATCATCTCTACGGCTGTCCCCCTGTCTCAGCCTTTCCCTGAGTGGCAAAGAAAATAACTCTGCTGATCTAACAATCATGTATGTCTCCTATCCTGCTGTGATTTGTCTGTGCCCATGGCTTTTAGGACACACACGCATGCACGCATGCACACACACACACACACACACACACACACACACACACACACACACACACACACACACACACACACACCTTCAAATCACCGCTATGCCATAATTGCAAACGCATATAATTTATTGCTGTAAATACTTTTACATACACCATCAGATAACTGCTGTATAATAAATACCAACACAATATAACAATCATGAGATGTCACGATTGTCTAAAACCTGACAAGTCAGTTGATTTCAGAATTTCTGAATACTGGCTGTGATGCCTGTAACAAAACGCGGGTGGATGAGCGCTGTGCATATCATGCAAAACAAAAACAAATCGAAACACATGTCCCGAAAACACCAGCATCTATTCAGGAGGTAACCAGTACAGGCACTGAGGATATGATTATCATTACCCCGCAAACTGCTACTAACACTACTGACTCACAGTCATCAGCAGCAACAACACAAGTATCCAACTTATCAATTAACATATCTCCACCCGTGTCTCTTGCATATGCATCGTCTAGCACAACTACACCAATACTGAAGTGGACAGGCATGGGCACAGAAACACCTACTGTAAGTGACACGAGCGCAATTCCAAATACAGATCCTCTTGATATAGAGAAAAATACAAATTTGGACAATGAAGACATAATAGTAGACATTTTCTGTACATGCCTCAGAGATAATAATAAATACATGATTATGTGTGCTGACTGCAAAAAGTGGCAACACTATGAATATACTGAGCTGCCACCATATATGCTAACAGCACTGACCAAGAATTCTAGACGCAAGTATTCATGCACAAATTGTATGCCAATAACACTCCATATAGCTGAATACTTAGAGTGGCGGAAATTACCAGAGAAACATGACACCACTTTGATAAATGGTAACAACACAGTTACACCATCAAACGACACAGATATACATCAGAACACAATAGAACAACAGAAGATGAGCAATAATAACTCTTCTGAAAACCAGGATGATGTCACAGTTCTTACAGAACTTAATAAAACAACTCCATCAGAACAAACCCCATTGCCACCTGATCGGTTAGACCAAATGACTCTGAATAACCTTATAAAGGAAGTCAAGTTATTAAGGCAAGATTATAGAATTGTCACATTACAAATTCCAAACATGCGATCAAATACACCCACAACTAATCCACAACCACAACTAAATACATACGCGAATGCAGTATGTTCTAATCGAGCACCAAAACAATCACACACAAATAAAATAACCACACAACAACAAAATATGGATGTAACACAAAAGCAACCACACAACACT
The DNA here is from genome assembly GCA_034401795.1 of Chaetoderma sp. LZ-2023a. NCBI lineage: Eukaryota > Metazoa > Mollusca > Caudofoveata > Chaetodermatida > Chaetodermatidae > Chaetoderma > Chaetoderma sp. LZ-2023a. Next base: position 10,134,944 of record CM067375.1, read on the forward strand.
AAAACAACCACACAACACTAAAACAACCACACAACAACAAAACAATAATGTAGCCAGGCCAATTTCAGTGCTCACGAATTATAGCACAACATCAAAACCATCTCATGACACAGAGTTTAATGTAAACAATCATGAGAGCTACTATTCACCCAGGCACTCATCCTCCAAGGCTCCTGGTATGAATCAAACTGATACTACTTATTATAGTTTGAATAATCTTGGCCAACGGTGCCAACCACAAGGCGCTAGTGTGCACACTGTTGAACATAACTACACAAGAGCTGGAAACTCTAACAATGTTGCTGGTGAGAGAAAAAATGTTCTCATCATAGGTAGCTCCATCCTTCAAAGATTAAGTGGTCAGCGCACGTCCACAAGTGGGACAAATATTAGAATAAGAACATTACGCGTGCCAAAATCAACGATGTCACCAATGAAATTGACAAATACCTTGGTCCCGCAACTCACGATGCCATTGCGGTGCATGTCGGCAGTAACAACATCTCCAAAAGTGATACGCTGCAGATGATAAATGACTACACCACACTCATACACAAAATACGATTCACCTCACCACAAATACAAATATTTATCTCATCTCTCTTGCCACATCCACTTAACAAACATGACCACAATCAAACACTTGATTTCAACAGCATGCTTTACTCTCTCTGTCAAACACTAGCAGCTACATACATACATTGACAATGCTCAGCTCTTTTCTGACCCTAATGGGGAAATACACAGGGAGTTATTTTGGGATCACGTACACCCCAATGGTAATGGGACCATAGTTCTTTCAGAAAACATCACAAACTATCTATCTAGCACACTTAGCATATCCAGTCACCACAATCAATCCTATGTGCAACAGAGGAACCAACATGAAAACTACAATTACGACTCATATTTTCAAAAAGGGAGGTTGACTGGGAGGAGACCACAACATCAAAACCAACATACGTACACTTACACCGAGGGTAGATACAACCAAGCCAGGACTTACAATACAACTCCGGCATACTACTACTATTAACTGTAGATAGTTATTTTGTAAATAGATCACCCACCCAATCTAATATACCAGATGACATGTGTATAAATATTGAGAAAAATAATATTCGCTTGTACAATAGATACACAAGATTATCAGATGAATGTACAGATGCAAAAACAGTTGTCGTGGCTACCAACAATCAGTATGACTACCCTGAATCAAGTGCATGCACACTGGATGTGTGCACTGACATCATACACAAGCAGGGAAAGGGTAGATTAATAACAGATGATTCCAATGACAATTGGGTTAATGATAACATTTATGTAAATATTAACAATTCTAAAAATACAGACATTAATATAAATATAAATAATTATAAAAACATAGGTACTATTAATGACATGACAATTGTGTACACGAACACTGATGTCTTCACACTAGAAAAACGGAATGAATTACTTCATATAATTGAAGACAAACCATCTGATGTTATAATTATCACAGAAGTCAAACCGAAAAACTACAAAACACAACCAGCATTAGCCAATTATAATCTAAATGGATACAACATAGAAGAAGTAAATGTCACCACTACTGAAGGCAGAGGCATCCTCATGTATATACAGTCCTCCATGTCACATAGACGACTAAGCTATACCCAGAATTCCTTCCAAGAGCACATAGTGTGTGACATACGATCTAAAAATGAAACAGTAAGAATTGGAGTAATATACAGAAGTCCAAATTCAAATAATCAGAATAATGTTGAACTCTGCAATATATTACGTACCATATGTTCTAGTAATATACACACTATTATTTTAGGCGATTTCAATCTTCCGCATATTAAATAGCTTTTAACCTCATCAACCAGTAGCGTTTCATACTCACTAGATTTCACGTTTGATTTTATTGAAACAATACGTGAGTGCTTTCTCCATCAACTAGTAACAACACCAACCCGTGGGCGAGGAACCACTACACCATCAATATTGGATTTACTCTTAACAAATAACCCAGATCTAGTGGATGATATACACATTAGTGCACCGCTAGGAAAAAGTGATCACTCTATGATAAAAACCACAGTCCACCTAAGTGACAATACAAATTCTAACCATAAAAGTAAATTGTGCTACGACAAAGCTGACTATCAAGCCATGACCGAGTTCATGAACATAAACTGGGAACAATATCTGAAAGGATCCGTTGATATCAACGATACATATGTGGAATAGAATCTCCCAAATGTGTTTACAAGCAGAAAATAAATATGTACCTGTTCAAAAGATTAATAACAAAAAATATAAATTTCCTCTTAGCAAAATTACCAGAGCAATGATAAATAAAAAGAAGAGGATTTGGAAGAAATATCTGAATACAGGCAGTAACTCGACTTACATTGAATACTGTCGGATAAGAAACCAGGTGCGAATGGCTACCAGAAAATCAGTAAAATTGTATGAGAAAGATATCTCCAAATTTGTAAAACAAAATCCGAAAAAATTCTGGAATTACGTCCGAAGTAAGACTAAGGTTAAGTCAGGCATCCCAGACCTACAATTACCAAGCAGCTGCACTAATGATGTCATATATATACTAAAGATGACGCAGAGAAGGTTTGCTGATTATTTTAAATCAGTACTTACTACAGAACCTGAAAGCGAACCTCTATCAATCCCACCTAGAAATTATTGCAATGACCTGGATATTCATATTACTCTGGAAATGGTGAAAACTAAGCTTTCTAACCTCAAAACCTCAAAACCACCTGGTCCTGACAAAATCCATCCTCGATTATTATATGAATTACGCTATGTGCTTAGCCTCCCATTTTCCATGCTGTTCAACAAATCCTTGAGTCTTGGCAAACTGCCAGATGCGTGGACAGTTGCAAACATCACAGCCATTTACAAAAAGGGGGATAAAAAGAAGCCTGATAATTACCATCCAATTAGTCTTACTTCCATTGTTTGCGAAGTCATGGAATCATTCATCAAGGACGCAATAATGAAGCATCTTACAAATAACAATATGCTATCAGAGAAACAATTTGACTTCGTAAGTGGTCGGTCCACCACCTTTCAACTATTGGTGGTTCTAGAAAAATGGATGGAGACACTCGATAATAAAGGCATGGTCGATGTTGTATATTTTGACTTCATGAAGGCGTTTGATAAAGTTCCCCACAAACGTCTGCTTGCAAAATTACCTGCATACGGCATACTAGGAACACCACTAAATTGGATAAAATCATTTCTCACGGGTAGAAAACAATATGTGGTTATCAATGGAACCCACTCTAAACCATCTGATGTAACCAGTGGTGTACCACAGGGTTCAGTCCTCGGCGCTCTGCTCTTTTTGATATATATTAATGACCTCCCGGACACAATTACCACTGGATCCGATATATTCCTGTTTGCAGACGACACCAAATTATTTAAGTCAATATTTGATCAAACAGATTGTATTTCCTTGCAAACTGATGTAGACGCTGTGTGTGCATGGACAAAAAACTCATTATTACAGCTACATCCTGACAAGTGTAAAAGTATGTGTATTTCTACCCGCAGGACAATCCCGCACAAATACACAATGGACCCAAATAACCATAGTATAGTGACTTCATAGTGATATGGGGGGTCGTGATTGATGATGAACAATTAGGTTTTGATTATCATATAAATGAAAAAACAAACAAATCTGACCAAATTATGGGACTGATTAGAAGAACACTTAGCCACATAGACAAAGAAAGCTTTAAACATCTATACAGATCCTTTGTCAGACCGCATATCGAGTATGCCAATGTAGTATGGGCACCATATTTGAAAAACACATAAATGCAATAGAAAATGTACAGAGGCGAGCCACCAAGCTTATCTCTGGCATGCAAAACCTTCCATACAGTAAACGGCTACAAATATTGAATCTACTGACCTTAGCATTCTGATGACTGCGTGGGGATATGCTTGAAATATACCAAATTTTACACAACCATTATGACATTCCCACATCCAAATTTATCCAACTTTATGATGAAATCAGTGTTACGCGGGGTCATAGCATGAAAATCAAGAAAATCAGAGCTAGATTAAATCTAAGAAAATTATCTTTTCCGCTACGGTGCACAGACAATTGAAACAGTCTAGATGAAAACATTGTCACTGCACCCTGTGGTACATTAAAAAACAGACTTGATAAACTATGGAAAGACCATCCACTGCGTTTCAATTTTGAATCTGTAGCAGACTTCAACAGTGTTTATGACACAGAAGTAGACCTGATGTTAGAGGCTTGCTAAAGGCCTACAGTCAGTAGAATTTCATGTTTCAATATTGAATCTGTAGCAGACTTCACCACTGTTTATGACACAGAAGTAGACCTGACGTTAGAGGCTTGCTAAAGGCCTACAGTCAGTAGAATTTCATGTTTCAATACATTAAAAAACAGACTTGATAAACTATGGAAAGACCATCCACTGCGTTTCAATTTTGAATCTGTAGCAGACTTCAACACTATTTATGACACAGAAGTAGACCTAACGTTAGAGGCTTGCTAAAGGCCTACAGTCAGTAGAATTTCATGTTTCATGTTTTACATGTGTAGGAATATCATTTTGAAACTGCAAAGTTTCTGAATTCCCAGAATCTAATTTTCTACGACCAGTAAGATCGCCCAGTCAAATTAGTCTCAAAATATTAAACAGAATATTTATCAGATTGTATATTCACCAACGTGATACAATTCGTGACAAATTTTTTAGACCTTGTGTCAGACTTATGTTGTTAATTTCATTGTGACATTGGATACTCGAGTGAGAAATGGAGGCAATATTAACCCCTTTATGATGAAACCAGCCAGTGCCGGCCTCTACAGTGGTCTGCTTATCCATTTGCAGACCAAGAGAAAACTATTTTTGAAAATTTACCACTGGAATAACTGGCGCGATAATCGAGCCAGTCATTCCTGTGGTAAATTAAAAAAAAATAGTCTTCTCTTGGCTTGTAATTGGACATTAAATATGCAAAATTTTAATTTTCTAGATGAAATTTAACCATTAATTGATTAATTAAGTGTATCTTATGTTTCAGCGTCATGGTCAAGCGATGTGTCATCACAAGCAGAATGCAATGAGCTGCTTAAATCCACTGCAGAGTACCATGTGACCCTTACCCATTCCAGCTTATTCAGCACTCAGGTCTCCCCCAGTGGTGGTCAGTACGCCAAAGTGTCCATGGAATCGGTTAAGTGGATCACAGCTATAGAGTTCCAGCCTGATGGAATATCACCTGAATCACAAGTAAGCTTCGAAGCCATTCGTTAGTTGTAAAGCAATGAAAGGGAGATAACTCGTGACTGATCTGGTTAGGTAAAAACTCAGTAATTAGTTCTAAAGATTCCCTGATAATACACTGAAAGGTGGTGGGGCCAGACATTGGTGGAAACTCCAAGAACAGACCATGGCTTATTCATTATTTCCCGTATTTGACTGGTGAGTTATGTGTGAGATTCTAAGTTTCTTCTTGAGCACATAATCATTTTTGTATTTGACTGACATTCCGCTCATAATTATTTTAACCCTTTAACCCTCAAATTTGTTCCAGAAAATTTTTACTTTCTCATAGAAAATGTCAATTTGCAGACAAAAAGACCATTTTTGAAAATTTACCGCGAATGACTGGCTCTGTTATCAAGTCAGCCATTCTAGTGGACAAATTTCAAAAACAGTGTTCTCTTGATACGCAAATGGACATTTTCCATGACCACTGCAGAAGCAGTTTTTGGTGAAAACATGGTTAAGTTAGTTAACTGCCAAAGCAGCAGGAGCATTACTACGTAATATTTTTCACTGAAACTGGGCTCATTTCAGTCATGTAATTCTTGGCAAGTAATGTAAAATAGTTACTCAATGGTAAAAAAAGTCTTGAAATAAAACAATTGATCATTTATATGGATTAGTCACAGGATCAGAGCACATGGAATTTTTTCTTCTGTTGGTACATTAATATTTACAGAATTCCCATCATTTGGCAACATGAAAATTTCTATCTAATTTGATCCATTTGGTTCAAGTTTCCAGCATTTAAGCACTAGCCAATCCAGCTAATATTTAGATTAGTGGTACTTGTAAGGGAACATGAATTTTTGGAATCTTTTCACTGATTCATGTATGGCTGAATTCATCTGTAAATAATCTTTGAAATCTGATAGTCTTGGGCAGTAATTTCCAGGGCATTTAAAAAAAATGTTTCTAAAATTTTCATTCGCTCAATATCGAGGGATATCGAAAAATCAGTATAGCAATTGTTAAAATAAATTTAACAAAAGTATAAAGAATATTAGTCTACAGAAGCTGTACTATGAAACATGAATACATTTTTTTTAAATTGTAGTCGCAACATTCGTCACAAGACCATATATGCGGAGATCTCATTATGGGAACCGACCACAAGATTCGCGGCGCCATCTTGTGCAGGTTTATTACAGTGTGGATGGTTTCTCATGGAGGTTTTTCCCGACTCAGAAGAAAATAGGTATTTAAGTGCTCACCCTGCATGATTATGTATTGTTGTGATTATCTGATTAATGGGTATTGTGATATTAGATAGCATCGGTTCAATGCAGAGATCCGATCTGTCACTCAAGTATTGAATGTCATGATCAATTAAGGAATCCAGTTTTAGCTATGCCTCACCCATCTCTAGCTAAGCTCCACCCATGCTTTGACCGTATTGGGATTGATCGATCCCTGCACTCTCTGAATCTCAATTTCCAGAGACCTATACAGGTAAGCTGTTGAATATTTTGAAACTAATTTAACTGGGTGCTTATGCAGCAACAGCGCCCACTCACGAGTTAAATTAGTTTCAAAATATTTGGCCCCCTGGAATGACTGACTCGATAACTGAGCCAGTCATTCAAGTGATAAATTTTCAAACATAATCCTTTTCTGTTATGAAATCTCACATCTTAACCCACTCATATCTGCCAAAAACAGCTTCCGCAGTGGTCTTGCAAGAATGTCCATTGGCAGACTAAGTGAATACTGCTTTTGGAAATTTACCACTGGTATGACTGGCTCTGTAACCAAGTCAGTCATTCCAGTTGTAAATTTTCAAACAGTATTCTCTTGGACTACAAATGGACATCTAATAAGCAATATTTTTATTTTCTTGACAAAATTTCGTCATTATATTCCACCAAAATAAAAAATAGTTTTGCTTCCTGTGAATTCCTCCTGGGTGAAATTTTTGTCAGATTTCCCAGAGCCGGAAAAAAAAAGAAAATGTTCTCCCCAGCAGAAATATTCAAACATCCATACATACATTGTATGTCAAACTATACAATTTACAATGTTTTAATGACATATGAATGCAATGTCAGTCATTTCTGCTAATTATTTCCTGATAAAAACATGACAGATTTGACAATTGCAGCCATATTTAATGAACTGATAGTCAAATATCTGTAAAAACAAATATTTATGAACTTGTTAAAAAAATTAATAGTGGAAAATTTTTTTCCCCTCCCTCCCTACTGAAATCTTTTTCTCACACCCGGTTTGCAGGAAGCACAATTTCTTATGTATAATGATTACTGTATTCTGCGGCTGTAGTAGTAGAAACATCCTACAGCTGCAATCAGTCCTTCTTTGCTTTTGACCACTGTGTCTTGTCCTCAGTCGAAATCCTTAGCTTCCTCAGGTCCATTCTGGACTTGAGTGTACCAACTCCTGTTTTGTTGAGGTCACCTCGTAGCACGCTTAGCAGATGTATGCAATGATGTCCTCTCCTGGCTTTGTATTTGCTGACTCCGAGTAGGGATAATTCCATGGCTCTGTGCTGGATTTTCAATTTCTTATGGATGACCTTAAATGATTAAGCCACTAACAGGTCGTAATAGAATAATGAAGATGTTTTCTGCATGATTAGGCGCTACTAACTACAGGTCTGCACAAATTGAAAATGTGCATAACGCATATTTGGGTTATGTTTTAACAGTCAAGACGTTTCCAAAAAATTTACATTTTTCCTTAGTGTATGTCCATTTTGAGGCCAAGATAAGGCAATTTTTAAAAATTTATATTTGATCCATTTGGTTTCGATTGTCGAGCCAGTCATTCCAGTGGTCAATTTTCAAAAATACTGTTATCTTGGCCTGCAAATGGAAATCCGCAAGACCGCTATAGAAGCCGGTTGACCATTAACCCTTTAACCTTCATATCAGCCCAAAACAGCCTCTCTAGTGGTCTTGAGAAATGTCAATTTGTAGACCAAGAGAAGACTATCTTTGAAAATTTACCACTGGAATGACTGGCTTGATAACCGAGCCAATCATTCCAGTAGTAAATTTTCAAAAATAGTCTTCTCTTGGTCTGCAAATGGAAATTTTTTATGAGAAAATTTAAATTTTCTTGAACAAATTCAATGGTTAAAGGGTTAATGGTCAAGCTTGACATACATTAAAGGTCTTGTGAGGACTCGTGGTCGATAACGAGTTTCAATTAATTTTATGGTCTACTACACTATTTAAATACTACACTATTTAAATACAATAGCATCACTTTGGAGTGAGAAAAATATGTTAGGCAGCCCAAATAATGAGATTAAATGATGCCTCAATTTGAATCAACATCACCACTCGCTGTGATGTGACACCGGGAATGGCGCTGTGAGCTGGATCAATATTTCTCTGACTATTATGATATTTACTCATTTTTAAAGGTTTCGTGGATAGCTATATTCGCATAATAATAGGCCTATAACTATGGTAAACCATGGGCAATGCTAAAAATCAGCAACATTTCAATGCATGTGATAAATGTTCTGTAGTCTAGTAGGCCTAATTGCGGATCCATTACCATTCTTGAAAGGACTGGGTGTACTATGTAATATCTGGGATGGATGGATGTGAGCGTGATGATCGAGGTGGATGGGAGAGGTTGACGATGGCTATAATTGTACTATAATTGTACAATAATAAGTGTGTCAGTGTCCTATGTGAAATTTCTCGTGATTACTGATTAGAATGTAATTGTTTACCTATAAGCTTATGGCAATGAGTTTGTATAATAATAATGTAGAGGCATGTACGGGTCAACACGTATGTTGGTGTGGTTGTTGGGGGTGGGGGGGGGGGGTGTAGGTAGGGGGGGGGCGTCACGCCTGTGACAACCATATGAACTATATCGTTTTCAAACCAACTTCTTCCATGTATGGAAGTAGCATACACTCATATTTCAATGTTATGAAAAAGCAAACTGACAGATGTTCAGAGGTCGCTAGCGTATATCATCTTTACTTACAGTGCAGCTCATAAATAAGTTTAAAATGCTTCCAAAGCAAAAACACAAATATGTTAGTTAGAACCATGTGAACAAAATTCAACAGTATATGTTATTTAAGTTGTACTATAAGCGTGCTGACGGCAGTGAAAGCCTCGCTACGCACCTCGACCGCTGCCTAAATTGTAAACAAACCGTGTACTGTCAATAATACGTCAATGTAGATTATAGGCAAATAGATTAGTTTAGATTAGATTTTAGTTAATTTTAAACACATAGCTGGAGTAACTGCTATATTGCAATCATAAATTTATTCATACGCCTAAACAATGGTAAATTGCGATCGTACGTGCACTGAGCGGTGTAGGCCTACTTAACTATCATTTAAAAAGTTGTACATTTGTGTACATGCATGCCTATATCATCTATGCAAAATCTCTGCAGTCAATCCAGAAAGATAAGATATATATGCATTTGTAGATTTGTATTCCAAGAAGTGTGTGGGTGGGTTTGATTAAATATAGACTAATTCACGTACCCGAAATCCGATGTTACTGTCACATCTAACAGGCCTATACGTTAGAATTGTGATGTCAGGCACCGTGACCATGAGGTCTGTCCTTTTCACATCAAGAGTATACTTACCTCCCTAATACTTTTGATATTGCTAAATATCGGCTTTCACTCAATAAACACTCAGATTAAAACAGTTAGGTGCCCCTACTGGGCAGGGAGTCAGAGCGTAGTCTGGCGGATGCCAGCCCCACCACCGCGCATGCGCAGACTAGCACTTCCTCTTTGCTAATTTATTGGCAGAGAGTCTACACATGTTTTTGTGCTAGAGCTTTTCTAACTCAATTCATAGTCTTTTTTGTGTGAATTTGGAAGTGATTATCCCTGATATAGATGGCAGAAAGGATGACTTCGCCAGAGGAGGGCCCAGGACCTTTAAATCAGGTGACTTCTAGTAAAATTAGCGAGTTTTTTCCCCGGTGTAATGTGTTTCCGGGACTCGCGTTTACCGTGATAAGCGCCTTGTTTAGTTGGTTTATTTCAACTAGGTGCTATATAATACTAATCTCTCTATGTTTATGTCCACAGGTCTGTGTGACGATATGTAATGGACATCACATCAGCAGAGGGTTTGTTTCTCTCCACCATGGTTCCATTTCCTACTAATACTGTTAGGTTATCTAACCAAAAATTTTATGTCCAGTGAGTCGGAGGCCTAGTATAAAGGTCTTCTCACTTTGCCCTCTTGATCCAATTCCTTCCCCTAGCGGTGGAGAGAGTTAAGAGGCGTTCAGTTGGTGGAGTGCTCCAGTTCATCACGTTGGATGGTTTGTCTATACAAAGTGTCAGGTATCTAATTATTGATATGAGGTGATGTTAATTATTTAGAGAGGAAAGGGAGATAATTAACAGTATTTGCCATTGTTATCAGTATATATCTGATGGTTGTGTAGTCGAAATGTCCATTCTACACATGTTCTGGTTAGAGATACAATTAGTCCTTGCACTTGGATGTTTGTTGGGGATCGATTTTTTCCTGTCATAGGATTAATGACGTCATAATCAGCCTTGCTCTTTATTAACGATTAAAGTTTGTCCAAAGCTGGTTTTCTGATGAATATTGATCTTTATGATCATTTTCCTTCTCTTGAGTTGGTTGAGTTTCTGAGCTTAACTAGATTGCTCATACTCCTCGTCCTTTGCCCTGTTTCAGAGACCTGGTTGTGCGTCCTGTGGACGATTTTTGAAGGACAAGTTTGTGCCTCATCTCTGTTATCAGTGTAGCCCCTGTGGTCCCTTGCTTAATTGCGAGATATGTAAGCACTGGGTGGGCGAGCTAATGTCCGAATTCTTGTGCTTGCAGGCGAAGGACAAGGTGGTGGAGGAGGAGAAGAAGAAGCAGAAAAGAGAGGGTGTGAGTAAGAAGGGTAAGAGGAAGGCCTCGTCCGCGGTGGACAAGGAGGCCTTCCGGACCGAGATGTTGGGAGAGATGAGGAGGACAATAAAGGATTTGGTTCCAGAGTTGCTTCGTGGCATGCTTCCTGGACCAAATCCTTTGCTGTCCGCTTCATCTGCTTCGGAGCAGGTAATCCCCACCTCTGAATCACCTTTCCTTAGTACGCTTCCGTTGTTCGAAGATTCAGAGGTGGCCCCATTAGAGGGGGCGTTCCACGACCCTGGCAGCAGGCTTAGTGCCGCGCCGAGGGGCCGTGGACGGTTGTCGCTGGAACCCGCGGGCTGCTTATCAGTCCAGGGGTATCCGCACGCCGCGGGTGCCAGTACCTCCTATGGCACCTTCCCTGGCCAGTCCGGGTTAGCTCTCTTTGCTGACCCGGAGTCTAATCTGTCTGGCCAGGAGGATGAGGATTACCTGTTGGGGTCGCCGTCTGAGGACGTGGCCATGGATTATGACGTTTGTGCACCCCTCGCGGGGAATACAGGCGACTTATTCCACGGTTCTACTCATGCAGGGGTAGAATCCACGGTTCAGACTGTGGCCCTGGGCGCTGAGGGCCAGCGTTACCGCATACCTCGGCTTGCCGAGAGTGTCGCTGGTGCTGGCCGGGGCCGTGGTGGGGCGGTATGTGCCCCGCGCTCTACCACGGCGCCTGCTCCTGGTCAAGCCAGTGAGATTAGCATGCCGGTGTTGTCAGGCCCGCATGCTCTCCCTGGCTTGCCAGGGGTATCAGCGTATCCGCCGTCAAGCTCTGTTGCTTGCGCTCAGGAGGAAGACGAAGGCCCCCGTCTTGTAGAGCGCTCGCAGCTAGCCACGGAGGAGGATTGGTCTGACGCTTGCCAGTGGTTGGTGAGTGTTAGGCCAGATCTGCCCGTGGAGCAGTCGGCTAGCCAGCATGACCACAGGCCGTGGTTAGCTGGTAAGCCTACTGCTAACACTATGCTTTCTCTGCCGCTGGCAGAGCATGTCGTTGACATGTTCGAGGCGGCGGAGACGTCCATTAAGTCGAGTGGACGTCTTGCGAAGGCCCCGCGCGAGGTGGCCAGCCGTTGCCGCATCGTGCCCCTGGATTACCAGCGGTACGGTGTGGTACCTAAGCCGAGCGTGGATGACCGCGCGGCTTTGGGTGAGGATGCGCGGCCAGGCTCCCGTTCAGCAAATACTGCGTTGCGTGATGCGGAGGAGAGTGGGAGGGCTTCGATTGCCGCTCTGTCCGACGTCTCCCAGCTGTTACAAGGGGTAGTAACAGCATCCGCATCGCACCAGCCAAGTCCGGTCACAGTCCAGCGAGCCATCCAGGATGGTTTCAACCTGGCGCTGGACTGTATGACTCAGGCGGTGACCAGGAGTGTCCGGGCAAGGCGCACATTTGCCTTGGACAATCTGTGCCCGTCCCAGGACCTGTACAATAGGCTACTGCGTACGCCTATGACAGGTCCTGGTCTCTTTGGAGGTGAGGGATGTCGACACCTCCAGGAGACGGTTACTCTGGTAAATAACCAGAGGGCGCTGCGCGAGCAGTTTGAGGTGCTTCGTCGTGCTAACGTTCGCGCCGCACCCCCTGCGTATCGTCCCCTGCAGGCTCGAGGTGGTGGTGGCCAGGTCAGAGGCCAACCACCATCGCAGCGTCGGCCTCGGCCGCGTGCGATTCGGCCAGCAGCGAGGGGCGCAGGCTCCTCAGGCGCAGGCTCCTCAGGCGCAGTCAGCCAGGCAGCCGCCTGCGCACCGAGGTGCGCGCGGTGCTTGTCGTGGCGCGCGAGGATCTGGGCGTGGTAATCGTTCCTGATGGGACGGTTACCGCGGTGAGAACCGCTCCAGTGTTTCTGGCAAAGGAGACAGTGCCGCTCTTGCACTCCTTATGTCCACCTCTATCCCTAGGTGGACCGGTGGCAGGCCGGCTAGCCAACCACATGCAAGAGTGGGAACGGTTAACTCAGGACCGTTTAGTCTTGCGATGGCTTTCAGTCGGGTATCATCCCGAATGGATGACAGGCCCGCCATCGCGACTGTCTCTAGTGTCGATCTGGACTCCAAATCCGAGAGATCCAGAGCAAAGGTTGTGTATCGAGGAGGAAATAAATTCCCTCATACAAAAAGGAGCTATTCAACCGGCACAAAGGTGTCCGGGCTTCTATTCAACCCTGTTCTTAGTAACAAAAAACACCGGAGGGTGGAGACCAATTCTCAACCTCAAGCCATTGAACAAGTTCATAGAGATGCCCAGTTTCAAGATGGAGACTGTGCGCTCGGTGTTGGCGGGGTTAGAGAGGGGAATGTGGACAGCATCGATAGATTTGAAGGACGCTTATTTCCACATCCCCATACACAGGAGTTTCCGTCGCTTCCTGAGATTTGCATTCCAGGGCAGATAGTGGGAATTCAGGGTGTTACCCTTCGGAATTTCCACGGCTCCTCGGGTTTTCACCCGTGTGGTTCTTGCGATCACCGCATACCTCCGCAGGAGAAGCATAGCAGTCCACACGTACATAGACGACTGGCTGTTGAAAGCGCACACCCAGGAAAGTTTATCGGCCAGTCTGGAGATTGTTTTGAAGACTCTCACAGACTTGGGCTGGATGATCAATTTCCCAAAATCAGAGCTGACTCCATCCCAGAAGTTTGTTTACCTGGGGATGTTCTTCGATCTAGAGACAGGATATGTTTTTCCTACTCAGGAGAGAGTTCAGAAACTCATCTCATTGATTCAGTCAGTGTGCGACAGTCGTCATGTCCTGGCACGGGTTTACTTGAGAATGCTGGGGTTGATGGTTTCATTGGAACCAGTCATTCCTCAGTCCGCCTTATGCAGGCGGCTGATCCAGTTATTTCTCATGACACAATGGACCCAGAGTACAGGTTCGCTGGACTCGAACGTGTCAGTGTTGGCGCCTCTGATTCATCACCTGCAATGGTGGTTGGACACAGAGAATCTCTTGGTGGGGGTTATGCTAACCCCTCCCCACCCTCAGGTGACTGTGTATACAGATGCATCGATGGAGGGCTGGGGGGCTTGCCTGGAAGAATCCACGATATCAGGGCTTTGGAATCTGGAACAGTCAAAGGAACATATAAATCTACTGGAGCTAAGAGCAGTAGTCCTGGGCCTGGAACATTTCTTACAGAAAGTTCAGGGCAAGATTGTTCTTATTCGTTCAGACAACTCAACAGTTGTGACTTACATAAACCGCCATGGCGGAACGAAGTCGCCCAGTCTCTGTATGATGACATGGAGACTGCTTTGTTGGTGCCTGGATCACCAGATTACCTTGAAAGCAGTTCATATTCCGGGAAGGTTAAATCTGCTAGCAGACTCATTGAGCCGAAGGATGAGTGTTTTACCCACGGAATGGCAACTAAATCAATGTGTGGCGGATCGTCTGTTCGACCATTGGGGGAAACCCAACATCGATTTGTTCGCAACGAAGAAGAATGCGAAGATGACGACGTACGTCTCTCCGATTCCGGATCCAAGCGCTTTCGCAACAGATGCGTTAGCTATCAGCTGGGGGAGAATGTATGCATACGCATTCCCTCCAGCAATCCTGATTCCAAAAATTCTTCAGAAAATCAGACAGGAGGAATGCCAAGTGCTTCTGATCGCCCCGGATTGGCCAAGCCGATCATGGTATACGGATCTGCTGGACCTTCTGGTCTGCAATCCGGTTCCTCTGCCTCTGATGGACGACATTATCTTCCAGGGCAAGGCCCTTCACAACAATCCATCAATGTTCAGATTGACTGCGTGGATGTTGTCAAGGAATCTAGAATTAAGGAGGGCTTTTCTGAGCAAGCAGCCATGTTTATGGCCAAAGCCAGGAGGGGGTCAACCTCCAGAGCATATAATTATAAAATCAACAGATTTGCAGAATGGTGCTCAAAAAGATGTATTGATCCAATGGATTCATCTATTCAGGTAGTAGCTGATTTCCTCTGTCACCTGTATGATGCCTATAGCCTCAAGCCTATCTCTATTGCTGGTTATAAGTCAGCTTTAATGTCTGTTATTCCTTGCTTGGCTAAGAGGGGAAGTGATGAAGTAAATACATTAAATGTATTAATTAAAGGCATGGGCAATCTAAGACCAAGGGATCCCCCTGTGATTCCGTCTTGGAGTTTATCGCTAGTGCTTCAAGTACTTGGTGATAAGCCTTTTGAACCACTTAGTTCCATTTCTATGAAACTATTAACACTGAAGACTGTGTTTTTAATTGCTGCGGCCTCGGCTAGGCGTAGAAGTGAAATTCATGCCTTATCAGCCGAGGATGACCGTTTTATGGTTTCAGGGGAAGGCCTTAAGCTGCTACCTAGGATTAATTTCTTGGCTAAGAATCAGTCGTTGAAATATCCAGGTCAACCTATTGTTTTGCCTGCTTTAACTAGATATGATCCTAATTCTAAAGCATGGTGTCCCGTCTGGGCGCTTCTCCGGTACAAACAACATACATCGGAGTGGCGCACCGACCAGTCGGCATTATGGTTGTCATATATTGAACCCCATGGCAGGGCTTCTAAGGACACCATTTCCAGGTGGATTGTAGAATGCATTCAGTTTTGTCATAAATCCGCCACCGGGAAGCAGGTTGACGTGGCCAAGGCTCACAGTGTCCGCGGCATAGTGACATCCACCGCCCTATTTAATGGGGTCCCTGTGGATGATATTATGTCGGTGGCTCAGTGGCACTGTGAGTCAAGTTTTACAGACCATTATCTCCGTGACACCTCTAATCCTCTCGCCTTGTCGATTTTGAAAAAATAACTAGGTTTATATTTTTGATGAGGTTTCCTCATTGATTATATATTTCACAATTAATTTATGGAAACAACCACTTTTTTGGGACTGCATCATTCTTCACCAATGGGAAGATGATGTCAGCAGCCATTTCAACAAGGTCAGTCTTGTGCATGGGTTGTCCATTGTTGATTGTCTTGTCACGTTACCCGTTATTAATATGATGATGGTTTTGTGTATTTATGTGGTTCATTGTTGAGAGTATACGAAAATGGAGCTTTTTCGTCTCTGTCCTGTGGTACATGGCACTTGTACGTAGAGAGCATATAGGACATTGAGGTCATTCGACTCTTCCTCCCAGGAAGGAGGGGGGGGGGAGCGCATATGACATTCGGTCATCTCTCATACATCGGTGGTGTTATCCGATGGTTAGTCAAATCCTGACTGTTTTTTCATACAGTTTCAGAAGTTTAAGTGCCTTAAACGCAGAAAAGCGTATAGGGATGAGCTGGTCTTTTGACCTCGCCTCCCTCCCGCCAAATTCACTGTCGAATTCTGGCAATATCAAAAGTATTAGGGAGGTAAGTATACTCTTGATGTGAAATAAACGAAATCAAGGATTTCTTTTTTCACGAGAGAGTTGATACTTACCTCCCTAGATACGGACCCGGCCTCTCCACCCCACAGAGGCTCGGTCTTCAGGCTCTTAATAGTTGCATGTGTATCAGCCAATAAATTAGTCAGAGGAAGTGCTAGTCTGCGCATGCGCGGTGGTGGGGCTGGCATCCGCCAGACTACGCTCTGACTCCCTGCCCAGTAGGGGCACCTAACTGTTTTAATCTGAGTGTTTATTGAGTGAAAGCCGATATTTAGCAATATCAAAAGTATTAGGGAGGTAAGTATCAACTCTCTCGTGAAAAAAGAAATCCTTGATTTCGTTTATTAAGTTTAATCAACCAAAATATCATCATCTTCGATATTATTGAACCTTTGTGCATCTCGAACAATGTAGTGTCCCTGTGTGAGAGCAATGAATTGTCCAAGAATTGGTGCATAGGTGCCTAATACGCGCAGCAGTAGAGAGCCTAGCTATGCTCCCCGAGATAATAATCTAGACTAATAGGAACTGGTGTCATCCCGGTGTGATGTCACAACTATTGCGTGATGGCTAAAAATGTTTGGTTGTCAAGGTGGTTGCTTATCTCAGCTTTGGCTGGGCCGATTACAAAAATTTAAAAAGCATTTTGTTCTTCTAGTAAAGGAGAATCTGTATTATGATTGTCAAGTTAATCAGGGCGATTGGGTATCTAGTCCTCACAACATCTTTAAGCATAGATTTTAATCTTCTTGACTCATCCTGATCATTAAAGGACTAAAGATGTCTGGAGTACTGTCATTTTCAAATCAACCTCCCAAATCTGACATTATTACTGACAATACTTTCCAATCATCAACGTACCCTCTGATCATATAGGGTCGACAGCTATTCTATGCAAGATTAACCGCTTCATTCAGGAATTCCCCATATCTCATTTTCAAGGCAACCATACAGGAAATATTGCTCACTGTTTTCACAGCTTCCAGTAAAATTAATTTCAAAATAATCAACAAAATAAGTTTTTATATCGTAAAGAATTATTTTTCTCAGGGATTTGTCAGTGAAAGGGTTAATAAGTTTTTGAAAGCAAAAGAAATGTGTTTTAAATCTCTTCAAACATTATTTGCTAGGTACATGTGCCCCTGGATCTGAATCAAAGTCATTTTAGTAATATATTTACCAATTAAATGGCAGTTAGGGTCTCAATTTCAAGATCATTTTACAACGGCAATGTTTAAATCCCAGTCAAATTAGTTGCAAAATATTCATTACAGAATATTCCTTGTATCCTAAAGAATTTGTTGTTTCATGGTATAAAATGAATCAACACCAAATTTACAGGGATTAGTACATGTACCAGATTAACTACAGTACAGCTCGGAAATAACTTGTTTCCATTTAGAAAAATAAAATGTACTGTTGAATATTTTGCACTTAATCTGACACTTTGTCTGATTGGAAGTCATTTCTGCCTTAGCTCGCAATAACTTCCAATTGTTATAAACAGCAATGGCTTCTGAATCACCGTAAGTCCAAAGTATCCAACAGAACCTTTCTTACATTGTGTTCAAAATTGTACTAACAAACATGTGTGACTGGACACGATCCACTATGAACTATATCTTGACCACATCCGCGTGCACGATGACTGGTGAGGAATCTACACAACATTAAACAGGAGTAGAACTTTGGCTTGGGTTAATAGAAGCTTACTCTCTGCATATATACCTTGAAATATGTAGCCACATGAGACATGAAATAGATTGTGTGATCTATTTTGGATGCGCTAACCTGGAGTTTAGGCAAGACATACTATGTGGTGTCATAATATGTGTAAAATGTCTGAATGACAATGGGAATATAAAACATGAGAACCTGTAATCATGTTATAATGATTATTAGAACAACACATATCACGTAAATCAATGACAGATAAGGACAAAAAGCAACAATATTGGTTTTAGATATCCTAGTAAAGTAAATCTGATTTGTAGCCTATATTTGGTTATATTACGGACAAAACATACTATGATATATATCTTGAGTTCTTACACACACTAGTACTTTGCTTAGTTAGTCTAACTTGATGATTGTTATGTCTATAATAGAATATGATAGTTTCATATAGATCTAGGAGGGTCAGTCCATGTCAGATCAACAAATGGCGTAACCAGAGCTTGACATGGGCATCACCGGATGAATGCTGGGTTCCCCTGTTAAACATCTTGCGGGTAGTTCCAACTCCAGGAATAACAGGACTTTCAGCCAGGCAGTATAGATTGGAAAAAGATGTAATCGAAAATTGTGTGGCGTTGTTTGACTCATTTAAGCAGTACTAACTGGATGTATAATTTAATCAGTCAAAGATTATCCCATAATATGTTATTATAAAATGGAAGTACATTAATTCTTGTCTAGACATAGAATTAATTATATAAAATCAGCGCTGATGCAATGGGAATGGAGTTTTAGAAATGATCAGTCAGATAACATTAATTCGCGATGCCAAAAAGATGCCATTTTTAGAAATTTCATAACTCTAACTAATAAGAACACATTTCTGATTTTTTCAGAGGTGAACAACATACATATAGTCTTTATAACTGCCAAGTTTCAAGCATGTGAGACATATACCCCTGGGGATATGAATCTTTGTAATGAAGAAAAACAATTTTTCTAAATTGCTGGAAGCACCTGGCCCATACAACATGTACAGCACCTCTGATTTCTGCTGGAATAGAAAGTAGAATACCATAGGTATTAGCTTGGACAGCAATGTCTTTCTGATTGAATGAGAATGTGTTCATATTAATTTCTGAACATCGGTCAGAATGAGTAAATCTTCAGATTCGAGCCCATTTTGAGGTAGCATAGATACTCAGCTATTTGACATGCTGTAAATCTGATGGCAGATTTGGCTTCTACAGCATTGAATTAGTCTAGATGCAAAGTTTCAGAGGGTTATGTTAAATATTAATGATTTTATGGTAACATGAAAATATGAAAATATCACATCGCGACAACAATTGAGCCTAAAACATGTTTCTAGTCAAAATTTGAAAATGCTGTAAAATATTGGAAAATGGTCCGATCAGTCTAAAATCAGTCTACATATTTTATATTCCTCTTAAAGACATAAAAAAGTGAGCCAATTCTGAGATAGTGTAGTGGCAGGTTCCTAGAGTATCTATTGAACTGACACGGAATGACTCAGGAAACATATAAGAACGAGTTTGTAACAGTATAAGATGATCGCGAAAGCACGAATTGTTCCAGGGTCGAAAGTAATAATTATCCCCCTTTGCTTTAGGTAATTATCACATCGAGAAGCCTCCCGAGAATGCACTGGAATATTTTGCGCGCAACAGTTGGTTAAAAACAGCAGTCAAAGTTCTCCCTGAGGGCGCTCCTCGTGCTATGTTCAAATAACGAAAATATGGTCTTTAAATACTGCCCTCACTGAATATTCGAGTTGATAATTTGTTGCCACTGAGATAATTTGATGATATGAATGTTTATATAGTTGTCGCACAGCATAAAACACGTAGATTCACGTTTTTAGCGATTGATATAACTTCTTAGTAGTCCCCGGCTACGAGGCGACGTAAACTGTTACTTATAGCCTCCAAACTCCACTCTCTTCTTCTTTTGATGTAGGTCGCGTCTCATACGTCATTCCGAACGTTGCAAACACAATATATAAATGTTCCGTATTATTAGGCCTATATCAGACGCGACTAAATAACCAGGCTACGGTTTTGAATAATATATAGGCTTAATTATGATTAGCAATAATACATGTATACATTTAATACTATACTTGGAATCATGTTACACATGTTTCTGTTTTTGTCTTGGAAGTATTTTAGCCTTTTTGTGAGCTGTACTGTATTGCTGTCTGGTTCTATGTAGTTACCTCGAGAATTGTACAACCCACATCAAAATTTCCTGAGGATGATCACTGGAACCACCCCACCCAGGGTTTGCACGGGTCATGGAAAACCTTGAAAGTCATGGAATTTGAAAGTCTAAATTCCAGGCCTGGAAAAGTCATGGAAAATCGTAATTTTGGTCAAAGTCATGGAAAAGTCATGGAAAATGAAAATCTTGCTTAAAAAAATCTAATGGCATAAAATTCCGCTGTAATTGTGACAGGTTATCGAAACAAGGTGTTGGCTTCGTCGTATCATAACACGATATTCGCTCACAATGGCTGCATTGTTATTGAGCAATCGCTGCCAACAAGTCTCGGTAGTCTTGCGCTAGCGAGAAAGCGCGAGATTCTCAATCCAAAAAGAAAAGTTAATTATGCAGATCGATTATGTAGATCGGCAAGTTTCGGCTACTACTACGAAGTATGGTAATAAATACGAAAGCGAATGCGAAACGAACCTAAGAGAGTGAAGTCTGCGATAAATTTTACCGGAAAAAATTGTTTTCTCAACGTAAACAAACATGTCGTCCTTTTATAAATTGCGATCAAGCTGGGATTTTCAGCTGTGTAAAGTAAGTAAAGCTAACAGTAAATAGTTGCCGTAATGTGTTAATTTTTAAGTTCGCGATATTTCCGTGATAAAATATGACTAAGAAAGTTTAACTATTGGTAAAAATGCCCGGAAAGTGCAGTTTTAACGGTAGTTGGTTATCAAATGCGCAGTACAGTGGCTGGATAGAACGTGATGCTATCGCTTCAAAAGCGCGATGTCGGCTTTGTCTAAAGTCTTTCGACGTATCTAATATGGGTGAAGCTGCGGTGAAAAGCCACTCAAAGAGCTCAAAACATCTGGATTTGTTAGCCAAACCGAGAAACAGTATTAATATAGCTTCCTTGATTAAGTCACAGGATAAGATAACTTCTGCGAGTGATACGCCTGTGAGTACATCAGTTAACACCGGTTCTATTAGTGTGAAGTCATTTGCCACTAAAGAATCTACACTAAAATCCGAGATTTTGTGGACATTGCACTCCATAGAAAACCACTATTCATATCATTTGAACGAAGGACTTGATAAATTATTTCATATGATGTTTCCGGATAGTGACATTGCCAGGCAGTTTACATGTGGCGAGAAGAAGACGACGTACCTATGTTGTTTCCGGATAGTGACATTGCCAGGCAGTTTACATGTGACGAGAAGAAGACGACGTACCTATGTTGTTTTGGACTTGCTCCATATTTCTCAGATTTGTTAAAACAGAAAATTCAAAATGAAAACTCCTACGTGCTCCTTTTTGATGAAAGTTTAAATCACAAAACAAAAAACAAACAGCTGGATATTCATGTGCGTATATGGGATGGCGAAATCGTATGTACAAGATATTTAAATTCCAGTTTCATGGGACATGCTCGTTCGGATCAACTTCTTGATCACATCAGTGACAGCATAAAGATGCTGAACCTGAGGAATCTGCTACAGGTAAGCCATCTAATCTACTGATAACATAACAGGAGGGGGGGGGGATTGCCAAGAAGACTTGAAAAATCTCGATTAGCAGATATTTTTGAAAATTTACATCAAAAATGATTGGCTCGATAAGTTATAACTGACCTAGTCAGGGGGTGGTTGTTTGTATGAATGTCATATGATTTTTCAAATTTGTGTTAAATATTCTGATTGATTTTTGAAACAAATATCACTGGGAGCTGCTGTAGACGATATAAAACTTAACCTGTTGAATGTTTTGAAATTAATTTGACTGTGAGCTGTTGCGGCCATAATGTTATGGTTATAATAGTGTCATAATGATCGTGATACACCTTAGGTAGATGAATATTTTATGGCTTTGTCAACACTTGTATGCAGACTCTTTTGTTGCACACTGCAACTACAGGCTCTGTTTAAATCTGTACCTGACAAAATGTCAGGAACCAGCAAGACTGTGCCTGACATTTGATAGTTTGGTGCCTGACAATGTCCTTGACAGGCACCTTATTTCCAGGCTTGCTTTTGAAATTAATTTGACTGCTTCCAGTAAAATTGATTTCAAAATATTCAACAGTTTATCTGTATGGTAGCCTTGAAAATGAGATATCAGGAACTAATCAGTTAAAGGGTTGATGTATTATCATATGGCAAATGCATAATTTTTTCTTTATTTTTTTTATTTCAGGTGTCAATGGATGGCCCAAATGTAAATTGGAAATTTCTGGACTTATTCCATGATTATTTGCAGGGTGATTGCGGTGGATCATTCCTTAATATCGGGAGTTGTGGCTTGCATATTGTGCATGGAGCGTTCAAGGATGGTTCAGCTGCAAGCGAATGGAATCTTGATGGCCTTTTTCGTAGTTGTCATTGGTTGTTCAATGATACGCTAGCTCAAAGAGAGGACTACACAAGTGTTACAGGTGGCACAAAATTCCCATTGCGTTTCTGTAAACACCGTTGGCTAGAGAATGTACCAATTTGTGAATGTGTCCTTGAATTGCTTCCACAGTTGCGCATCTTTGTGGAAAGTGTGAACAATAAGAAAATTAACAACCCAAAAACACAGTCATGATACAGTTGTCACTATGCTCAAAGACCCGTTGTTAGAGGCTACAGTCATTTCTCTCTATAGCTAAGCAACTCACACCATTCCTAGCTGTGTATCAGACTGACAGACCGATGATACCATTTTTGTCAGACGACTTGTTTAGAGTTTTGAAAGGATTAATGGTGCGAGTTGTTTCTAATGATGTAATTAGAAATAATGGATCATCAGTTAATGGAATGTTAAAAGTAGATGTTACCGAGAAAAAAAACCAGGCTGTAATTCAGAAAGTGGACATTGGTTTCACTGCTGAGCAGCTTGTGAAAAAGCTGCTGTCAAACAAGAAGATCAGCGATCGACAGGTTATGGATATTCGAGCTCAGTGTAAAGGCTTCATTATTAAGATCATCACCAAACTTCAGCATAAATGTCCACTGACGTATAAATTGGTTAGAGTAATGAACTGTTTAAATCCGCGAGAAATACTAGCAAACCCAGATCAATGTGTTGAGAACTTTGGTAGAATTGTAAAAGTATTGTGTGATGCCAAGAAACTCAGAGAAGTGGATTGTGACCCTGTGTTGCAAGAGTTCAGGATGTTTTTAGATGAGGTTGTACCTCATCACAAATCTCAGTTAGAACAGTTTTGTCACACTTGTCCTGCTAGCCGTATTGATGAACTCTTTTACAAGTTACTAGCAAGCAACAGAAATTATGCTAACTTATGGCCAGTGATTAGGAATTTGTTATTGCTTTCCCATGGTCAAGCAACTGTTGAAAGGGGTTTTTCTACTAACAAAGAGATCAGTGTTGAGAATTTGCAAGAAAGGTCATTCGTAGCAAAGAGAATAGTCCTAGACCACCTTCACGTTGTTGGTGGTCCTCTTCAAGTTGAAATGACAAAGAAATTGGTCATGGCTGCAGCTGCTGCTCGGCAGAAGTATGTCGCATATCTAGAGGATGAGCGTATTATGAAAGCGAAGAACACTATCTCTGGGAAGCGAAAGGACATGCTTGATGAAATAGAACTATTAAAAACAAAGAAACGACGTCTGGAAAGCGATGCAGAGGCCTTGGCAAAGTCCGCAGATGTTTTTTCAGAAAAAGCTGAGGCTACACATATTAGTATTACAGAGATAAGACATTTAGTTTCCAAATCTAACAGTCACAGACATACATCAAAGGAAAAGTTGAATAAAGCTAAAGATGTAGAAAAGGTTTTAGATGATAAACTTAAACATTTGAAAGGAATTTAAACACTTCACAAATCTTTGTCAAAATATTTTATAATTAATTTGACTGGAGATTCTTGCTGCATTTTACTTGAACAATAATTTCCAGTCAAATTGGTTTTAAAATATTTTGATTTGCATTGATAGGTATATATACATAATTATGCGCTTTGTCTTGTTACAGTTGCACATATGATGTCATGATGATGATAATGATAGCTAGTGCTCTTAACCCTTTCACCATTGAATTCCTGATATCTCATTTTCAAGGCGACCATACAAGAAAACTGTTCTCAGTTGAATAGTTTGAAAATAATTTGGCTTGAAGCCATTGCTCAATGCTGGCTTAGGCAGCAACAGCTTCCAGTCAAATTAATTTCAAAATATTCAACAGTCTGCTACTAAATAAGTATTACAAAATTTAATTCTTCAGGGATTTGTCAGTTAAAGGGTTAATCTTGAAATTTTTCCTATATAATGTTGCATCTCTTTATTTATATGTTAATGCTCACAGTGAAATTAGTTTCAAAATAATTTAAATTAATTTGTCTGGATGTTCTTGCTGCATTAGGCTGGAATAATTTGCAGCCAAATTGGTTTTAAAATATTTTTAAAATGATTTCATGGCCATGATAGGTATATTATAGGGATATTAGCCCTACATATACCATTCCAGTGGTGAATATTTTTTATATCGTGCTCAATATATACATATGCTCTTTGTCTAGATAAGGTTGTACATATGATGCCATGGTGATGATACTAGATAGCTAGTGCTATTAATCTTTACATCTATGCCTGTAATAAATTGAATAATGTTGAATCTCTAACAACGCTCAATGAAATTAGTTTCAAAATAATTTAAATTAATTTGCCTGGCTGTTCTTGCTGCATTATGCTGCAATAATTTCCAGTCAAATTGGTATTAAAATATTTTTAAAATAATCTCATAGGCATATTACAGGGATAATAGCCCTACATATATACCGTGAGTTATTATATAGTGCTCGATATATACATAATATGCTCTTTTTCTAGTCATACATATATACCATTTACCTGATGACCACTAAATAATGCTCAAATCTGTTTAGTAGATAAACTCCATTAAGGCATTTGCAGAACCAGGAGATTATTTTTGAAAATTTACCACTGGAATTACTGGATTCATAGGCGATCTAGTCATTCCAGTGGTAAATATTTTAAAAAAGTGTTCTGGTTCTGCAAATGGACATGCTAATAAAGGGTTAATCTCAGATATTAAATATGATACATGGGAATCTGTGATAGTCAGTTATATTTACCTCAAACTGTGATGATCAATGCTAATAATAATATTCCATATATAGTATTATAGTGCCTATATGTACGCTGTCATGTGACTCATTTAAAAAAAAGTTATATAATAAATCTAATTCATTTATTTGATCTGTTTGCTATTTATTGTTGACCCTTTCCCCTGGACATAGTCCTTTGATTAAAATTTGACTGAGATGTTGATTCTTAGAGGTCATGGAATTTGTTAATTTTGGTCATGGAAAGTCATGGAAAAGTCATGGAATTTCAGATCCTGAAAGGTGTACAAACCCTGCCCACCACACACGCACACGCCCCACCCCCTCTCGATGGGTGGGAGAGGTACTGCAGAACCTCAAAGTTATCGAGAGTGTGGGGATTTGCATTGGCATGGCACTGACTGCAGATTCTAATATAAACATGTAATAAAATAATGTTTCAATTATTATTTTAGGCGCTTCTTTTGTGGGTTGTGATGATAGCAGTATTTAGGATGATAGCCAGCCAAGCAACGATGCATCATTAAATTTGTGTGGCTGTTCAAAGAGAAATGTCTCCGCCCACTGTCAGCTTCATCCACCAATCAAGGTACTGGTTAACACTATGACACTTGAAGTATTACCCCTTTAACTCTCAAATTTGTGCAAGAAAATTTCAATTTTCTCAAAGAAAATGTCTATTTTCAGACCAAGAGAAGACTATTTTTTAGAATTTACCACTGGAATGACTGGCTCGGTAATCGAGCCAGTCATTCCAGTGGTAAATTTTAAAAATAGTCTTCTTGGTCTGCAAATGGACATTTCTCAAGACCACTTCAGAAGCCGTTTTGGGCGGATATGAGTTAAAGGGTTAAGATACCTTAATATAGGAGAGCTGGTGAATATTTTGAAATTAATTTGAGTGGAACATGTTGCTGCCATAGGCAGTAAGCCAACAACAGCTCCCAGTCAAATTAGTTATTCCCTAGTTTTTTAAGACAATTGGGATCATGCTGGCCTGCCCATGTGCGTGACTACGCATGCGCATGCATGTGTGTAAACTTTGGGTGTGATCCAGAAGAAATCCAGAGAATCTGAAACAAATCCAGAAAATCCTAAGAAAATCTGCCAAATCTAAAAACTGTTTACAATGTGACAAGAATGGGAGGGCGAGGCTCTGCAATCTGCCATTGCTCATACTACTGTTGTAATATAGATACTACTGTAGTACTATAGGCTGGTTTTTATTTCAGTCTATTATTGGTAACTTCCCCAGCTTTTTACACGGGTACCCATTTATACTCCTGGGTGGAGAGAGGCATGGAGGGAAGGAGATTACCGATGTTTCCAATGATGGTGAGATAGTGCACAGCTGAGGAGCGAACCAGGTTTTCCAGTTAAAGGAGAAGTAACTTTATATCATAACAGTTATTCAGGTGATGAATCACGCCACTCGTAAACTGTCATACAATATTAAGCTTGCTATCATGCCGCTAAAGAAAGATAGTCAGGCTTGAGTAGCTAAATATTGGCGTATTTCGATAGCCTATGATGGCTGTCATGTTTTACTTTTCAACCAATCAGAAAAAAACCCTAGCGTATCTACCTCAGTCTATACGCTTTGTCATAGAGGTGCCGCAGATAGTTTGACAATGGGTTTAATTAAGCAGCCATAGGCAGCAACAGCTTCCAGTCAAATTAGTTTCAAAATATTCAACAAGATGATTTTTACATAATAAAGAAGGTAACGCATTGGCACTTACATGACATCACACACTATCGCTAGAGGAGACAAAATTTTGGAGATTATTGTTCAACATATACACGATATTACCAAGCAGATACTTGTGATACAGATAAGGTAATGTGACGGGATATGAATGATATGGAATCTATAAACCATAATCTATCAGTACAACACAACATTTGAGATGAGATTAGCATCCCTTTAAGTAGTCCTGGGTGCTATAGCCACTACAGCAAGCCAGCGCCTCTAGCCTATGGGTCCGTATTCCTTATTACCCAATGGAGGAATCCAGTTTTAGCTATGCACCACCCATCTTTAGCTAAGCTCCACTCACACTTTGTCATGTTGGAATCGATCCCTGAACTACCTGACTATCAATTTTCAGAAAACTATGCGGGTAAGCTATTGAATATTTTGAAACTAGGCAGCAACCGCACCCAGTCAAATTAGTTTCAAAATATTCAACAGCATGTGTATTAAATAGTAAGGACATACAATTTGTACAACAATGCTTAGTCTGACATCAATTAAGTGTTCGTGACAAACATAGCTACGTTACTTATGATGTCATCACACATAGCATAGTTGATTATGATGTCATGATTGATGGATAAACTAAAAAGGTCCATTTCTAAATTATTTGAAGCCAATGGGGGAATGATCCCTTATAACGCCGATAGCTGGGCTGATACTGGAGGAATACTGGCCCATTAACCTGTGTTATCAACGATATATTTCTTCAGTAGCACAGCAACTGTCATTTTAATTGAGGTACATGTACTACTGTTATTTTTTATTGATTTCAGAATGAGGCCATCTGGACATTGTCCATGAACCCTGTTGTCATAAGCAGATCTGTTTATGTTTGGCCGAGTGGTCAGCTGACCATCAAGACCGGTGTTCCGATTATCTTCAATACAAAGAATGCTGGCATTGTTGTCCAAGGTACAGTCATACTACCTGCTTTCGAAACTACATGACTTTTGGAGTCACGACATTGGCACCTTCGACTTATGAACTACTTTTGAATATTGTCAACTATCTTCCAGTCAAGCACAACATTTTCAGATTAGATTGGCAATATTGGAGGCAATGGACTGATGCATTTTTATCAGTCCCCAGTCAAATTAGTTTCAAAATATTCAACAGTTTATGTGTATAGTTACCTTGAAAACTTAGATTCCGGGAATTCAAGTTTCAAAGTTTCAAATCAAATATGTGTAAAAATTGGGCAGGGCTTCGCATGAGATGAATCCCTCTATTAATCTTCAGGATTTTATTGAATATTTTCATATTTTTCCATTCTTTTGCAGGTCGTCTATTAGTGAAAGGCAAGCCTGGATTAGAAGTCAGATTTTCTGGCCTTGAAGCACCATTCAGGGAAGATAATCGGTGGTTAGGTTTGCGTGTCGAGCATTCGGGTGGTAGGTCATCATGAGAGTGAGAGAGTGATGTTGGATGGACTCAAGTAGAGTAGTATGAAGTTGATAAGATATCATTTATAGAAACAACTTTCACACACATTTACCAAATATACAACTTTTGTATTTCATATTTTCTCCTAGAAATTGAGACGCTTGCACGAATCATTATTTAACCATTTAACTCTCATATCAGCCAAAAATGGCTTTGGCAGTGGTCTTGAAAAGTGTCCATTTGCAGACCAGGAGAAGGCTATTTTTGTAAATTTACCAATGGAATGACTGGTTCGATAACCGAGCCAGTCATTCCAGTTATAAACTTTCAAAATTAGTCTTCTCTTTTTCTGCAAATGGGCATTTTCTATGAGAATATTAAAATTTTCTTGAAGAAGTGTAAGTGTTAAAGGGTTAAATACGTGTTGTTGAACTACTACCATGCAGTGTTGTTCATGACATCTAACTTTTAGAAGTCCCAGGGACACCACACCAGAAATCTGGGCATTCCAAACTGAAATCTGGAGGTCCCAAACTGAAAATCTGGTGTTCCACTGAAGTTTTTCTCATCAAAGCTAAAATTATAATGTATCATGGACTCACAACTGTGAATTATGAGGGGCCCATCCTAGATTGTGTGGGTATTTTGTGCAAACCCCTATAAACCGATAACTATTTAATAATAATCATACAATATTTTCAGGGGTTCTATCGGACATATTGCCACAATGTTTGGGGGTCCGAAGTTGCATTTTGGGGGTAAATACCCTCATGAGAATCCCTGTTCCATGACTATGCCCTACATGGTTATGTCTTAAGAGCTGGCTAACAAATGACCAACTACACATTTATTTTTGGGAAACTCTGGTCTGTACAGACAATACACTCAAATAATACGGCATCCAATATTTACAAACTCTGGTCTGTACAGACAATACACTCAAATAATATGGCATCCAATATTTACAAACTCTGGTTTGTACAGACAATACACTCAAATAATATGGCATCCAATATTTACAAACTCTGGTCTGTACAGACAATACACTCAAATAATATGACATCCAATATTTACAAACTCTGGTCTGTACAGACAATACACTCAAATAATATGGCATCCAATATTTACAAAATATAAGTACATCAGGACATTGCATGATGGGTAAATTGGTCAGAAATCAACAAGTATCTCATATCTCGTGCAAATGTTTCTCTAGTTATTAGGACAAGAACTTTAATGACAGTAACATTTTAAATTGGTCACCAAAATAGGTCACTAATGAAATTCTTTTGGGGGTCACAAGATGATGTTAATTTATGATTCAGTGATCTTAATTTCTTAACCAATTAATATAACCCTTTAATGGTCAAATTTGGTCAAGAAAATTTAAATAGCTGCCTATTGAATGTTTATTTACAGGCCAAGAGAATACAATTTTTGAAAATTTATCACTGGAATGAATGACTGGCTCGGTTATCGAGCCAGTCATTCTAGTGGTAAATTTTCAAAAATATATTCTCTTGGCCTGTAAATAAACATTCCACTAGACCATTACAGAGGCTGGTCTTGGCCGGCATGACTATTAAATGGTTAATGGTGATACTTAGTCAACAAAATTTCAATTCTCTCATAGAAAATGTCCATTTACTAGCCTAGATGAAATTATTTTTCGAGAATTTACCACTGGAATAATTGTCTCGATCAATGTAGTCAGTCACTCCTGTGGTATATTTTCAAAAATAGGCAAAATTGTCCTTACCCACTGGCGAGATCAGTTTTGGCCTGCGTGACCATTAAATCAATAAAGAATCACAGTCAAATGCCCCCCCCCCCCCATAAAGTGAGTGTGCTATTTACATGTACCCGCTAGTCCTTAAGCCCCCAGAAAACTAACATGGGGTCCCACTCAGGGATTCTCATAGGTGTCTTTATGAGGGTATGTACCCCAAAATTCAGCTCAGAACCCTTCAAAAAGGTACAGTGGGTCCCATGGGAACCCTGGCAATCTTTTTATAATAGTTAAATACAAAGTAGTTTTGGGGTTGTTTTTTTTGCACAAAAATGCCTATAAAATGGGACCGTAATTCATAATTTCATAGCCCATGGCACCCTCTAACCTTAGCAGGAATGAGAGAAACCGTGTTTAAAACACCAGTTTAGAACCTCCAGATTTACTTAAACAGGTTAGCCCCATACTTCAGGGTGTGGGTTGCCTGGGATCTCCAAAATTTAGATGCCATGAGAAACACTGATTCACACTGATTCCACTTTTATTATTTTGTCCACAATTCAGAAGTTGTAGATACTTCTGGCAA
Source organism: Chaetoderma sp. LZ-2023a (assembly GCA_034401795.1). NCBI lineage: Eukaryota > Metazoa > Mollusca > Caudofoveata > Chaetodermatida > Chaetodermatidae > Chaetoderma > Chaetoderma sp. LZ-2023a. Next base: position 10,165,989 of record CM067375.1, read on the forward strand.
GTGTTCTTTGGGATGTTATGTAGGGTTGCACGATTATTCACACTTCATAATCGCGATCATTTAAGAAGAATAATCGCGATCATACGATTAATCATGAACTATATTAACTACGCCAATGCTGCTTAGAGGACAGTATTATGCTACTGCAGATTGTAAGATTATGGGTTAGGCACATGGGTATACATACATGGACAGAATACGCCAGTTGCTGATTGCAAACAAAGGAATGTATCAAGATTTTTCTAGACGGAAAACGGAAGGTAACGTATTTCGTTTAATTGTAGCCTATGCTCTAATAGAAGTCCACCCCCTAACTTTGACATATGAGCTCCAATGATTTCTTAGCAGTTTCAAAATGGCAAAACTCTGTATTAGAAGCCCACCCGCGTGTATAATAATAACAATCGTGTCACAGGATAGGGTGTGTCGACTTAAGACAGATCTCTGCCCTGATACATTTCCGGCCCCTCTAGAAGTCAATACAGGCCTCGGATTTGTAAATCTCGACCACCTATTAGATTAATACTAATAGTAGGCCGCGTATGTTCAAGATATAATAAAGTTTATTCCACACTTTTGTAGTTAAAATGCGCTTAAAACAGTCTTGGCGTGATTAAATAGCTTCCTTATAAATATATTGTAAGTCAAATTTACGTACCAAACAAGTACGGGAGAAAATGCGCATCAATTTTGTAACGCCGGTCAACATTAAATGATCAAAATTGAATTATTACGAACGACAATATAGCCGGCTTCTTAAGTTGGCGAGCCAGTGGATCTTTTGCGATGGGAGGCGGCGTGTTCTCGCGAGATATTATACGCTAACGGGAGTTTATCAAACGGGTATCCGTTATTCAGATCAGTATAATATGCAGTTCCTATCGCGCAATGATAATATATAGAAATTCCAGAGTTCCGAGTCCCCGATTCCAGAATATTTATATCCGAGTACTCGCTCTAAAATAAACTTCAATTGGAGGCGAATCACGTGATTTGTATTTTATTCGTGACACCATTTTATATCAAATTGTGGATTAATTTTGATGTAATAAACGACCTTTATTAAAGGATACGCAATATTTAGGCGCTCAAATCAAATAATTTCACTTCCCCGGGGATGTTTTGAGGTATACATTAAACATAGGCGTAGGCGGTGAGAATTTTTACATGAGAAAATGCGTTGAATTTCCGTGGTATCAGGGTTTTTTTGGGGGGAAACCGTTAGCACATAACTATTCAGAGAATGGGGAACGTGGGATAAGCGTGTGTGATTACAACAACAATGACAAACAAACAGCGACCAAGTGAACAATCTTTATTCATCTAAAACTAATCATGAGTCAATACAAACAAATCAGTTATTTATTTATTTAGTTTATTTAATAATTCACACATTCGGCTGATAGCCGGATGTTTGTTTCCATGCTTGGTAACGCGAGCAGAGTTTCACAAGCGTAAAAGTGTCTTGACAAAAATTTCAACATGGCGATTATACGATTATTTCATTTTATAATCGTCCACGATCATTTTGAATTATATAATCGCGATTAATCGAATAATCGAAAAGTCGTGCAACCCTAATGTTATGTTAGACTAGAATTGTATTTAAACAGTTAATGATGAAGATTGATCAAGCAAGTCACAACCGTTGCTTATTGAATGTCTATTTTCAAGCTAACAGTTTAGTATTTTTGAAAATTTACCACTGGAATGACTTGTGCCAGTCATGCCAGTGGTAAATTTTCACAAATAGTCTTCTCTTAACCTTTGTTTATTGAATGCCTATTTGCAAGCTAACAGTTTAGTATTTTTGAAAATTTACCACTGAAATGACTCAGGCTCTGGCCATCAAGCCAGTGATTCCAGTGGTAAATTTTCACAAATAGTCTTGTCTTGGCCTGCAAATGGATATATTCCAAGACAACTGCAGAAGCAATTTTTAGCAGACCTGATTATTAACTGTCTGAGTGCTGAGGTTTTGCAGACGACATATTCCAGGGATTGTATCTCTGGACCTGCTAAATATTTCGAAAACAATTTGACTGAAAGTTGTTGGTGGCTAAGCCGCCAACAACATTCAGTCAAATTGTTTTCAAAACATTCAACAGGTCCAGAGATATTGCCCGTTGCACTTATTATCAGGTGGCCGTGAGAGAGATATGCGATTAAAGTGTTGTAGAAATGATCTGTTTTATTTTTTAGTCGCCCGCCTCATCTACTGCCAAATTCATCACGCACAAACTGGCATTATGGGAAGTGCTGAAAATGTTATGTTGCGATACACCACCATTGCCAATGGCAACACAGGAATATTATTAGGGTGAGGATCAACAAATCGGTCGCACGTTGCGTTGTCACTGAGCAATGTCTGCTGCTGCAAGAAGGGATTAATAATTTATGGCACCCCTGGAAGTGAATATTTTAAAATCACGAAAGCACATTTTACGCAAAATAAATATAACGGTATTCAAATAATGGATCATACCAATGTTTGGATTGAAGACTGTGTTGTTCAATAATCATTTGAGCGGTCTGGACTGGGATTCGCGATATTCAACTGTTTTAAATATCAGAAGTGTAATTATAGAAGCCAATCACGAGAATGGATTACACTTGAATTTTTTTGGACTGTCTCAAAAAAAAGTTGTTAATATTAAATATTCTAAATTTTATAATAATTTGGGAATGGAATTTATTTAGCCGGTACTTTTGCCGATGATCATAACACATGGATATTTCGAAATAAATGGAAAATCGGGATTAGCTGTGAAATTATCACCAGCACAGAGTTATTTACCCCTGTAAAAGTAACTTTTATATGTCTAATAATACATTTTCTTCGCAAAATACTTCAGATTATTCTTTGTCGTTGCGGATAGGAGATAGTCATCAACCCTGTGATAAAAATATCTTGATAGAAAATAACACGTTTTTTGGAATTCGCAATTCGCTCTTAATCTACATGGAAGGCGTAAATGGGAAATATCGTGTGAAAGTGAAGCGTAACATTTTTGAGGATATCAACGGAACAAGACCAATCGTGTTTGATATGGATCAGGGGGAATTCACGGAGAATCGTGTTGTGAATTGTACAGCATCATCAGGCGGAATTGTTCATCTGAAAAGAGGGTAGGACAGGGAATAATTTATCTGGTATCGCATCTCAATTTGTTACACATATTTAGCGAGTTGCTATACATTCTGCAACACGCATAGCTGTATCTGCTATGCAAAATTTGTACACGATTGTAATTTATTATTGATTTTCTTAAATTCTATCATTAGCCCTTTCAACGACAAATCCCTGAAAAAGTAAATTCTTTACAACGTAAAGCATATTCTGTTGAATATTTCGAAATTAATATGACTTGAAGCCATTGTTGCCTAAGGCAGCAATCGCTTCCAGTCACATTAATTTCAAAGTATTCAAGCTATCAATATCCTGCTCTGAGATTGAAATACAGGGAACTTGTCAGCGAAAGAGTTAATTGCTATACATTTTAACAGACAACTATGCAATTTATAATTTGCATATCAATATATGCTATGCAAATATCAAATTCTAAATTATGCCCTGCCATATGCTATAGCTTTAACCTAGTCACACCTACACTAGCATCTCAAAGTTAGGTGAGAGTGAAACATGTCTCTAATGCACATCGTGTGGACCATGGAAGAGTGGTCATTAAAAACAGGTGGTCAGTTAAGCACTTTAATGGACCTTTCTAGTTTATTGATCAATCATATGATGTCATAATCAACTACTGTATGCTGATATCATTATCAATTACATCATAAATGACATACATAAGGTGGTCACGAATGCATGATTGATGACGTGTTGCTGTCACTTGTTAGCTGACGACCCGATTAAATTATCAAGACCGGTCATGAAACTGGTAACAGCTACAGCTCCAATTCAAATTTTTTTCAAAATATTCAACATACCCTTGAAATTGCGATTCTGGGAAGTCAGTGTTCAGTGCTGAGATCAATTTAAATGCGTGTGTAATGTGGGCGGAGCTTAGCTAGAAATGGGTGTGGCCTAGCTAGAAATGGATCCATCTATTAACCCTTGAATTGTTCAAGAAAATTTCAATATTTTCAAAGAAAATGTCAATTTGCAGACCAAGAGAAAACTATTTTTGAAAGGTTAGTACTGGAATGACTGGCTCGGCTATTGAGCCAGTCATTCTAGTGGTAAATTTTCAAAAATAGTCTTCTCTTGGTCTGCAAATTGACATTTCTGAATACCACTGTAGAAGCCGTTTTGGCTGAAATAAGTGTTAAAGGGTTAATCTGAATAATTGTATCCCTATGTTTCTATAGATACGCAATGGTTGTCAGCGGTAACAGTTTTGTTAATCCTGGAGCTGATTTTGATGTCATTGTTTATGCAGTCTTTGATACGGTGAGTGCTTCATCGTAGTGTGGTAGACTGGAATTTTTATCTAGAAATTTGATCGGTCAATCTCTTCAGTAGCCATCTTAGGCCATCTATAAAAAAGATTTTTGTTTCCTGCAAACTGGGTGTAGAAAAAGGATTTCAGTAGGGAGGGAGGAAATTAATTTTTTTTTATTATTAATTTCTTAATATTTGACCAGATATCAATTAAATATGGTTGTAATTGCCAAATTTGTTATGTTTTTCATGTCACAATTAGCAAACTGGATTCACATTGCATACAAATGGCATTAAACATTGTAATTTGTATAGTTTGACAAATCTATGCATGTTTTAACATTTATGCTAGGTAGAAAACAAAATTTATTTTATTCCCGGCCGGGTGAAAACAAAGAAAAATTTCACCCAGGAGGTTTACAGGAAACGAAACTATTTTTTATTTTTTTTGCCTTAGATGTACAAATTTGTCCAGGAAATTGTTTAAAATTATACTACCGTAATCATTTTCGTCTTTGTCGATTTCAACCAGACATGAGTTGATTAGGACCAAAACAGGATTGTCAATTTTTTCGCTCTACTGTATTTGACTTAGAAAAATGTTCATGAAGTTGACTACTCATTATATAGTACTGGGTCAATTCAATCAAACTTGGCTCTCCAAATATGACAGCTGATTGGCGTGAAAGTTAGATATGAGTACTTTTATTTCATCCATTGCTGAGACAAGCTAGTGAATGCATTTATAAGGGTTGTGGTGGAGTTGCATTTCTTTCTTGCAGTTTCGAATAACATATTTATAAGGGAGATAACTCCATCAGCATAATAGTATACAGATCAAGGGATATAACTCTAACACACCTATTTAGCAAATCATATGCTAGGTACATGTATGTACTGAAGATAAATATAATGTGCAAACTGTCTGAATATTCTAACTAGAACTTTATATATATGTTTTAAGATAATCTTGATTTAATATTTTGAAAGTAATTTTACTGATTACTAATTTTTGGAATTACATCACCTGTTTTAGTAGCTAAATTTGTATTTCAAAATCAAAATGTTTGCTTATAACCATATATTTGCATGCCAAGAAAATACTATTTTTGAAAATTTACCTCTGAAATGGCTGGCTCGGTTCTCAAGCCAGTCATTTCATTGGTAAATTTTCAAAAACAGTATTCACTTGTCATGCAAATGAACATTTCACACACTCACTGTAGATGCAGGTCTGGCTGGCTTAGTCATGAATGGGGTAATAATTAATATTTTTCACAAAACTTGAAATTGGTACACAGCTTGATTATCGAGCCAGTCATTCCAGAGATAGATTTTCAAAAAATACTTTGATCTTGGCCCTGCAATTTGACATTCTTCAAGCCTGTTTTGGTGGCTTGATAATTTAAGGGTTGTTTATCCAGGACATCTCTCCATCAAATAAAAAAATATGTGAACTCTGATATCTAAATATTTCAATTTCAGAACAACCATAGGCTGCTACTGGAACATTTGTTGATTATGATGAAACTAATTTTATTGGAAACTTTTGGTGTCTGTCAATATAGTTTCAAAAAAAATTTCAGAATATATCGATAAATTTCCTGTATCTCATCGCCGGGCAAACAAACAGGAAAATGGCTGAATAATTTGAAATTAATATAACTAGAAGGTATTGCTACCTACAGCGTCCAGGCATATTAATTTTAAAATATTCAAAAGAATGTGTACACATTGTAAAGAATTTACTTCTACTTTTTATGAATAAATAATTTTAAAAATTTTCTTTCAGAATAAACTTCCAATAAATATGTCTCGCAACTACTGGGGAACTTCAGACATGGGTTTGGCCAGATCTCGAGTATCCGACTTCTTCATCGACCCGCTAAAATCTGTATCAAACATTTCACCATTCTATTCATCCGACCCAGTCTTGAATCATTCTGCCGTTCTGGTGATGTGTAACTCCATAGCATATTTCTTAGATAAAGATGGGTTTGTCGGCGGAAAGCTACAACAATCGCTAGCTATACCAATGGATACGAGTTTGAAAGTGAAACGGACCATTTGGGTTCTGCATGGGAAAAGGTTGAGAATTGAATCTGATGCACACCTACAGTTTTGGAAATCAACAGATATTTTTTCTGAAGGTAAGATGATATTTTTGCTACTAGTAATACTTTGACTTGAGACAAAAACGACAAAACATTTTAAGACTAACTTCGTTTATTTTGATGAGCTTTCGCAAATAAACGTGCTTCATCAACACCAGTCATTGTCAAAATAAACTAAGTTAGTGTTAACTGTCTAACTGCTGCAAGCCACTAGACAATAATTTCAAATTTCAATGGCTAATAGCTCTGGGCATGTTGAATATTTTGAAAACAATTTGACTGAAAGTTGTTGGTGGCTAAGTCACCAACAACTTTCAGTCAAATTGTTTTCAAAATATTCAACATGCCCAGAGTTAGACGACATGGAAAATGTAGTCGGCAGTAATTCCGCAGTAATTCCGCAGGCGGACAGTTCTAATAGTACTACCTTTGAATCAGTGTGTTTATTGTCTGGTCACGAGATAGTGCCATGATGGGCAGCAGTCAGTGTGCCATTTACCCCCATTTTAACACGTTGAACTGTGAATTCCAGGAATCTCAATTTATCCAAAATAATACAGATTACGCTGTTGGCTATTTTGAAACTAATTTGACTGGAGACTGTTACTACATGTTACAGGAACAGATCACAGTCAAATTAGTTTCAAAATATTCAAGAGAATATGTATTGTAACTTTGTCAGAGACATACATTATTCAAACACCTGTGATGGAGCTACGTCATTTTTGTAACGGGCCTGTGTCATTTTGCTTGTAACGTCAGCTAAGAAGTGATCTGTATTTTATTATGATACTCTAATATAGAGATAATAAAAACATCTGCATTTCTGCTCCTGCTTCAAGTACCACTTACTCTTCAGATACTAGGCTTGCGTGATTATATGATTAAATCAAAAATTGTGATTATGTTTTAAATCGTGAATTTATATGATTTAATAACTAAATAATTGAATAACTGTGAATAATTTGTTCTTAATAAAATATTGCAGAACCTGTCTTTTTGTTACTCTTTAATGAAAATTTATATTTTGCTCAGCGAATATATGTCCATTTACCGGACAAGAGAAGACTATTTTTGACAATGTATCACTGGAATGACTGGCTCGAGAATCGAGCCAGGTATTCATGTGATACCTTTTCAAAAATAGTCTTCTCATGGCCCACAAATGGAGATTTCTAAGCACCATTGTAGCTTTCATCATTGATACATGTATGCCTAATTGTTGTTTTCTCTGTGTAATTTGCTCCCAAGCTGGTTAATCACATAATCACAATTATTCTTAAATAATTGTTTGTGATCACTCAAGGTAATAATTGCACAAGCGTATCAGATATCTTCTGACAACACAAGATTTTTAAAACATTTTTTCTTTCAATATAAAGTATATAGAAAGGGTAAGTATTGCAGAAATAAATGTAACTGGCTTTTTCTATTCAGCAACATTGTTTCCAATATGTTCAGCGTATCCTCTTCTGATCAATAATTAGCATAATTATAGTTTCTATCATTTATCAGGTGATGTAGATATCCTTGGCAGCATGGATGCTAATGCGTTCATGGATTCTCTTCGAACCTCAACGTTTCCTCAAGTTCTGTTCACCGGTCAAGCATCGGGAATAAACTTGTCACATTTGCTGTTTGATGGTGGCAGAGATACCGGTACGTCTGATGAGCATGCTCGAGTCAGAGAATATCCTCGGATAGATCCTGTTGCGCCTATATCATGGAGCGGCATCCGAGTGCATGATGCCAGTAAGTATGCTGTAAATACATTACAATCCTGTAATTTTTAACTGTCTGGATACTACAAACTACCAGACAATAATTTCAATTGGCAATAACTGTAGATGTGCTGCATATTTCAAAAACAATTTGACTGAAAGTTGTTGGTGGTTTAGCCTCATGGAAAATGTTGTCTGCAGAAATTCAGCAGGGATGCGGTTAAGAATGATTGAGAAAGTCATAATGTTTGCTTATTAAATGTCTATTCCACAGACCAAGAGAAGACCATTATAACAATTTTACCACGGAAATGACTGGCTCGGTTATTGTTCCAGCGATTCCAGTCATGCCAGTGGTAGATTTTCAAAAATAGCCTTCATGATTAATTGATTGATTGATCATTACAATCCTCTCCTTTAGCCTTTTAATCCTCGAATTTGTTTAAGAAAAATTCAACTTTCTCATAGAAAATGTCCATTTGCAGACCATGAGAAGACGATTTTTGAAAATTTACCTCTGGGATGACTGGTTCTGTTATCGAGCCAGTCATTCCAGTGGTAAATTTTCAAAACTAGCCTACACTTGACCTGTAAATGGCCAATACAGATGGCAGTGTAGGCCGGCTTCGCCATGAAAGGGGTAATGCTGGGCTATATATTTTTTATTTCAAATCTTCAACATTCTTATGACTGACACAAATGTATCATTAATCTGAGCTACAGTACAGATCTTAGTTAGTTTTGCTTAAACGCATCCTAAAGCTCGTTTAAAACGCGTCTGTATGGCGTCATTTTCTCGTAGTGATTTGCTTAGACATAGCGCGTTTGGTAAAATCTCAATACGCATCTTGAATTTTATCTGGATGGGTTGAAATTTTGACACTACGGGTTTGACATTTTGAATGACGGGTTTAACTTTTTGTCCTACGCGTTTGGTAGCGTTTGAAAATTTTACGATAAATTAAATGCGCCATCAATTCCAACCGCGGTTCTCCAGTTCTTTCGACGAGTCCTATGGCTAGAAGCAAACGGGTACTCGGTTCCTAGTCTAGGCAGAACTGCTTATCAGTACATGTTTCCACCATACATGTATCTCGCGTGCTTTGCAAACTTTGAGCGATTCGTACAGCAGATTTTAACTTATTTGCGTCAATTTGTGGCTGGATTTATCAGAAGATGTATTTAATTTAGTGTTTCTTCGCGGGATTCGTCTAATTTCTGCGTTTTTATAGTGAAAATCTCGATATATCTAATGCCGAATGGACAATCGTCTTGAACTGGAACACCATTCCATTCTGATGACGTCATTGCGTATATATTTAACCTCGTTATCTTTGATTGACAGAGATATTGTTTGAAAAGCCATCAATGGCAAATCTGATTGGTTGAACTAATCTCATGACGCTTTGACAGTTGTGTACTATTAGACGACAGTAAAAAAGCAACATAACCTAAACAAGGATTTCCAGACTTTGGCTGTGATCTGGACAAAAACCAAGTTGGATCCAGATTGGGTACAAATTTTAATCTATGGATATATCGGAAACAAACTGGTCAAATTTTAATAAAGGAGGTTGTGTGATCATACATTAAGATTTAACAACCCTGGAAGTGATCAAAGGAAAAATTATAGGCTGTGGGTTACAATCTCTGATAACTTGGATCTATCTGACGATGGAAAGTAAGTGATAACTAGATTGTTTGGTTGATGGCGTGTCATAGCAATCGACCACATTCACTACCCCAGGGGAGGAGCCAAATGTAATACCAGAAATGTGGCTGCAATGCAACCATGGATCTCGACTTCATGACAGCAATGAACTCTGATGATTGACTTCAAACATAAAATAAATTTAGAAGGCTTATCAACAAGGGGGCCAAGGGCCAGTAACGGTATCCTGGACGGTGTAGGGCAATAAGGGCTGCCAGCAGAGAAGGCCGCTACTATGTCAAAAAAGGCTGCCTATAAAATATACTGAGTATGTACATACCTATCTATCTATCTTATCTATCAAAACTTTTCAAAATATTCAGTAGGTTGCCTGTATACCCTTATCTAATTTCCACTTCCTATTTTTCTTTTGAGATGAGGCGGACATAGAGGCGAACTGTCAAAATATCTGATCTGATGACGGTTGTTGCTAAGCACAGAATTATAAAAAAAAATGATGAATAGAAGTTCTAGAGCCAACTACTGCAGAATCTTTCCGCCAAATTTGGATATAATCCACCAAGCGGTCATGGAGGCAATTTATGTCCAGCCAACTAGGGTTGCAATCTGTCAAGCGGTTAATGAGGAGTAGCGTTTTGACAATTTCTGCTAAATTTTCACACAAAAATTGACCAATCAAAATTCTGTATGCATGTTCGGAAGCTGAAAGCATTAGGGTCCTTCCAGCCAAATTAGTTTGAAATCCGCCAAGCGGTTAATGTATGTATGAGACACGGCATCACACAATGATGTTCTGGCCAAAAGGTCAAAATCACTGATATGCATGGCAACCATCTGCTGTCCGCCATCCATCCGTCAACTTATGTTTTTAAACATAAGTTGATGGATGGATGGTGGACAGCAAATGGTTGCCATGCGTATCAGTGATTTTGACCTTTTGGCCAGAACATCATTGTGTGATGCCGTGTCATTATAAGGAGGCACGTGTCCAAGTTTAGGACCAGTATGATCAACCAAACATGAGATATAAACAGAAAAGTTGAGCTAAACGCAAATTAGACGCTGCAGGGCGACGTGCATGGTATCACAATAGCTCATTTTACTTCGTAGGTGAGATAGAAATCACCTCTTGCACTCTATAGTAACCTACAACATTTGTTTGAATTCCATCCACCGCTTTTGGAGGAGTTACATTACACAGAGACTGGCGTGGATCACTGTGAAAAATCTGGAGGTCTTAAGGGGAAATGATCTGTGAGAGCAGGGGTTAAAATTAACATGAGCGCGAGGTTAGCAGAAATTGACCAGGGCTAGTACAATTTGTAACTGACCAACCCAATGGTAACAATTTGACATGCCAACTCTTTAATGGTCAAGGTGGTAAAAAAATTCCTCTACTGTGAACAGAGCAAGACGACTATTTTTGGAAATTTACCAGTGGAATGACTGGCTCGATAAGTGGTAAAATTAAAAAAATAGTCTGCCCTTGGTCTGTAAAGATTTGAAGGGCTATAGTAGAATCTAGTAATCACTAGTCCTATCTAAATGTAGTGGCTCATCTGGCTTAATTTAAAACTATTGAGAGGGTGTCAAATGATGTGCGAGAGTGTGGGCAGGACTATGGGAAATCTAGATAAATCTGGAAGACACCAATCTCTGACTACATAAAATAAATGTTGTCAGCCAATCCACAATCATATGGATAACCCACATACCAAATTTGGTTGAATTCCACCCAACTGTTTGGGAGGAGATAGCATGATGAATGGATGGAGACAAATGTATCCTAATTTTTTCAAAACATGGAGATTAAGAAAGGACTCGAGGAGATTTTAAAGGTAGGTAGGTAATTAATTCAACGTCATCATACTACTCATGCAGGGTTTTGCGGAGGCAGGGCCCTTGCACCATTTAGTGCTCTAAAATACAGACCATCCAATCATTACCTTCACACATGGTTATCTTCCATGTATGTACTTGATCCAACATTTGTCAAAATGACCCATGATTTCTTGAGGAAGTGGGACAGTTCACCCCCCTAAGCAAACCGGATCGGCAGAACCCGGCTCATATCATCCAAAACCGGTTTCTGCAGTGGTGTTGAGAAATATTTATTTGCAGACCAAGAAAAGGCTATTTTTCAAAATTTATCACTGGAATGACTGTCTCGATAACCAAGCCAGTCATTCCAGTCATAAATTTTCAAAAATAGTCTTCTCTTGTTCTGCAAATAGATATTTTCCTATCGGTCATTGGTGGTCTGACTTGAATCAGTCTTTCACACTCCTGACATGCGCGATTCACTGTCCTCAGCGGTCACTCACCTGGAAACACCAACTTTCCACCGGAAAACTTTGAATTTCACATCAAGAGTATACTTACCTCCCTAATACTTTTGATATTGCTAAATATTGGCTTTCACTCAATAAACACTCAGATTAAAACAGTTAGGTGCCCCTACTGGGCAGGGAGTCAGAGCGTAGTCTGGCGGATGCCAGCCCCACCACCGCGCATGCGCAGACTAGCACTTCCTCTTTGCTAATTTATTGGCTGAGAGACAACACATGCTTTCATGATAGGATCTTTCTTTACGCTTTTCAAAGCTTTTTAAGACTATTTAATAGACGTTTTCACCTGACAAAGATGGCTGAGAGAGTGACTTCGCCACAGGAGGGCCTTGGACCTTTAAATCAGGTGACTTCTAGTAAAATTAGCGAGTTTTGTCCCGTTGTAATGTGTTTCCGGGACTCTCGCTAAACGTGATAAGCGCCTTAATTAGTTGGGTTTTTTCAACTAGGTGCTATACAAGACTAATCTCTCTTTGTGTTTATGTCCACAGGTCTGTGTGAAGGAGAAATAAGGACATGACATCAGCAGAGGGTTTGTGTCTCTCCACCATGGTTCCATTTCCTACTAATACTGTTAGGTTATCTAACCAAAAATTCTATGCCCAGTGAGTTGGAGGCCTATTATAAAGGTCTTCTCACTTTGCCCTCTTGATCCAATTCCTTCCCCTTGAGGTGGAGAGAGTTAAGAGGCGTTCAGTGGTGGAGTTCTCCAGTTCATCAGGTTGGATGGTTTGTCTAGACAAGGTGTCAGGTATTAATTATTGATATGAGAAAGGGAGATAATTAACACTATTTGCCATTGTTATCAGTATTTATCTGATGCTTGTGTAGTCGAAATGTCCATTCTGCACATGTTCTGGTTAGAGATACAATTCGTCCTTGCACTGGGATGTTTGTTGGGATCGATTTTGTCCTGTCATAGGATTAATGACGTCATAATCAGCTTTGCTCTTTATTTACAATTAAAGTTGTCCGAAGCTGGTTTCTGATAAAAATTATGATCTTTATGATCATTTCCTTCTCTTGAGTTGGTGAGTTTCTAAGCTTAACTAGTTTGCTCATACTCCTCGTCCTTTGGCCTTTTTCAGAGACCTGGGTGTGCGTCCTGTGGACGATTTTTGAGGGACAAGTTTGGCCCTCATCTATGTTTTCAGTGTAGCCCCTGTGGTCCCTTGCTTAATTGCGAGATATGTAAGCACTGGGGGGGCGAGCTAATGTCCGAATTCTTGTGCTTGCAGGCGAAGGACAAGTTGGAGGAGGAGAAAAAGAAGCTGAAAAAAGAGGTCGTAAGTAAGAAGGGTAAGAGGAAGGCCTCGTCCGCGGTGGACATGGAGGCCTTCCGGACCGAGATGTTGGGAGAGATGAGGAGGACAATCAAGGATTTGGTTCCAGAGTTGCTTCGTGGCATGCTTCCTGGACCAAATCCTTTATTGACCTCATCATCTGCTTCGGAGCAGGTAATCCCCACCTCTGAATCAATGTTCCTTAGTACGCTTCCGTTGTTTGAAGATTCAGAGGTGGCCCCATTAGAGGGGGTGTTCCACGGCCCTGGCAGCAGGCTTATTGCCGCGCCCAATAGGGACCCTGGACGGTCGTCGCTGGAACCCGCGGGCTGCTCATCAGTCCAGGGGTATCCGCACACCGCGGCTGCCAGTACCTCGTATGGCGCCTTCCCTGGCCAGTCCGGGTTAGCTCTCTTTGCTGACCCGGAGTCTAATCTTTCTGGCCAGGAGGATGATGATTACCTGTTGGGGTCGCCGTCTGAAGACGTGGCCATGGAATATGACGTTTGTGCGCCCCTCGCGGGGAATACAGGCGCCTTTCTCCACGGTTCTACTCTCCCAGGGGTAGAATCCACGGTTCAGACTGTGGCCCTGGGCGCTGAAGGCCAGCGGTACCGCATACCTCGGCTTGCCGAGAGTGTAGCTGGTGCTGGCCGGGGCCGTGGTGGGGCGGTATATGCCCCGCGCTCTACCACGGCGCCTGCTCCTGGTCAAGCCAGTGAGATTAGCATGCCGGTATTATCAGGCCCGCATGCTCTCCCTGGCTTGCCAGGGATATCAGCGTATCCGCCGTCAAGCTCTGTTGCTTGTGCTCAGGAGGAAGACGAAGGCCCCCGTCTTGTAGAGCGCTCGCAACTAGCCACGGAGGAGGATTGGTCTGACGCTTGCCAGTGGTTGGTGAGTGTTAGACCAGATCTGCCCGTGGAGCAGTCGGCTAGCCAGCGTGAACACAGGCCGTGGTTAGCTGGTAAGCCTACTGCTAACGCTATGCCTTCTCTGCCGCTGGCAGAGCATGTCGTTGACATGTTCGAGGCGGCGGAGACGTCCATTAAATCGAGTGGACGTCTCGCTAAGGCCCCGCGCGAGGTGGCCAGGCGTTGCCGCATCGTGCCCCTGGACTACCAGCGGTACGGTGTGGTACCAAAGCCGAGCGTGGATGACCGCGCGGCTTTGGGTGAGGATGCGCGGCCAGGCTCCCGTTCTGACACGGGAGTCTTGTGCTCGAACGCGTTGCGTTCGGCAAATGCCGCGTTGCGTGATGCGGAGGAGAGTGGGAGGGCTTCGATTGCCGCTCTGTCCCACGTCTCCCAGCTGTTACAAGGGGTAGTAACAGCATCCGCATCGCGCCAGCCAAGTCCGGTCACAGTCCAGCGAGCCATCCAGGATGGTATCAACCTGGCTCTGGACTGTATGACGCGGGCGGTGACCAGGAGTGTCCGGGCAAGGCGCACTTTTGCCTTGGATAATCTGTGCCCGTCCCAGGACCTCTACAATAGGCTACTACGTACGCCTATGACAGGTCCTGGTCTCTTTGGAGGTGAGGGATGTAGACACCTCCAGGAGACGGTTACTCTGGTCAATAACCAGAGGGCGCTGCGCGAACAGTTTGAGGTGCTTCGTCGTGCCAACGTTCGCGCCGCACCCCCTGCGTATCGTCCCCTGCAGGCTCGAGGTGGTAGTGGCCAGGTCAGAGGCCAACCACCATCGCAGCGCCGGCCTCGGCCGCGTGCGATTCGGCCAGCAGCGAGGGGGGCGCAGGCTCCTCAGGCGCAGTCAGCCAGGCAGCCGCCCGCGCACCGTGGTGCGCGCGGTGCTGGTCGTGGCGCGCGAGGATCTGGGCGGGGTAATCGTTCCTGTTGGGACGGTTACCGCGGTGAGAACCGCGCCGGTGTTTCTGGCAAAGGAGACAGTGCCGCTCTTGCACTCCTTATGTCCACCTCTATCCCTAGGTGGACCGATGGGAGGCCGATTAGCCGACCACATGCAAGAGTGGGAACGGTTAACTCAGGACCGTTTAGTCTTGCGATGGCTTTCAGTCGGGTATCATCCCGATTGGATGTCAGGCCCGCCATCGCGACTGTCTCTAGTGCCGATCTGGACTCCAAATCCGAGAGATCCAGATCAAAGGTTGTGTATCGAGGAGGAAATAAATTCCCTCATACAAAAAGGAGCTATTCAGCCGGCACAGAGGTGTCCGGGCTTCTATTCAACCCTGTTCTTAGTAACAAAGAACACCGGAGGGTGGAGACCAATTCTCAACCTCAAGCCATTGAACAAGTTCATAGAGACGCCCAGTTTCAAGATGGAGACTGTGCGCTCGGTGTTGGCGGGGTTAGAGAGGGGAATGTGGACAGCGTCGATAGATTTGAAGGACGCTTATTTCCACATCCCCATACACAGGAGTTTCCGTCGCTTCCTGAGATTTGCATTCCAGGGCAGACAGTAGGAATTCAGGGTGCTACCCTTCGGAATTTCCACGGCTCCTCGGGTTTTCACCCGTGTGGTTCTTGCGATCACCGCATACCTCCGCAGGAGAAGCATAGCAGTCCACACGTACATAGACGACTGGCTGTTGAAAGCGCACACCCGGGAAAGTTTGTCGGCCAGTCTGGCGATTGTTTTGAAAACTCTCACAGACTTAGGCTGGATGATCAATTTCCCAAAATCAGAGCTGACTCCATCCCAGAAGTTTGTTTACCTGGGGATGTTCTTCGATCTAGAGACAGGATATGTTTATCCTACTCAGGAGAGAGTTCAGAAACTCATCTCATTAATTCAGTCAGTGTGCGACAGTCGTCATGTCCTGGCACGGGTTTACTTGAGAATGCTGGGGTTGATGGTTTCATTGGAACCAGTCATTCCTCAGGCCGCCTTACGCAGGCGGCCGATCCAGTTATTTCTCATGACACAATGGACCCAGAGTACAGGTTCGCTGGACTCGAATGTGTCAGTGTTGGCGCCTCTGATTCATCACCTGCAATGGTGGTTGGACACAGAGAATCTCTTGGTGGGGGTTATGCTAACCCCTCCCCGCCCTCAGGTGACTGTGTATACAGATGCATCGATGGAGGGCTGGGGAGCTTGCCTGGAAGAGTCCACGATATCAGGGCTTTGGAATCTGGAACAGTCAAAGGAACATATAAATCTACTGGAGCTAAGAGCAGTAGTCCTGGGCCTGGAACATTTCTTACAGAAAGTTCAGGGCAAGATTGTTCTTATTCGTTCAGACAACTCAACAGTTGTGACTTACATAAACCGCCAGGGCGGAACGAAGTCGCCCAGTCTCTGTATGATGACATGGAGACTGCTTTGTTGGTGTCTGGATCACCAGATTACCTTGAAAGCAGTTCATATTCCGGGAAGGTTAAACCTGCTAGCAGACTCATTGAGCCGAAGGATGAGTGTTTTACCCACGGAATGGCAACTAAATCAATGTGTGGCGGATCGTCTGTTCGACCATTGGGGGAAACCCAACATCGATTTGTTCGCAACGAAGAAGAATGCGAAGATGACGACGTACGTCTCTCCGATTCCGGATCCAAGCGCTTTCGCAACAGATGCGTTAGCTATCAGCTGGGGGAGAATGTATGCATACGCATTCCCTCCAGCAATCCTGATTCCAAAAATTCTTCAGAAAATCAGACAAGAGGAATGCCAAGTGCTTCTGATCGCCCCGGATTGGCCAAGCCGATCATGGTATACGGATCTGCTGGACCTTCTGGTCTGCAATCCGGTTCCTCTGCCTCTGATGGACGATATTATCTTCCAGGGCAAGGCCCTTCACAATAATCCGTCAATGTTCAGATTGACTGCGTGGATGTTGTCAAGGAATCTAGAATTAAGGAGGGCTTTTCTGAGCAAGCAGCCATGTTTATGGCCAAAGCCAGGAGGGGGTCAACCTCCAGAGCATATAATTATAAAATCAACAGATTTGCAGAATGGTGCTCAAAAAGATGTATTGATCCAATGGATGCATCTATTCAGGTAGTAGCTGATTTCCTCTGTCACCTCTATGATGCCTATAGCCTCAAGCCTAACTCTATTGCTGGTTATAAGTCAGCTTTAATGTCTGTTATTCCTTGCTTGGCTAAGAGGGGAAGTGATGAAGTGAATACATTAAATGTATTAATTAAAGGCATGGGCAATCTAAGACCAAGGAATCCACCGGTGATTCCGTCTTGGAGTTTATCGCTAGTGCTTCAAGTACTAGGTGATAAGCCGTTTGAACCACTTAGTTCCATTTCGATGAAACTATTAACACTGAAGACTGTGTTTTTAATTGCTGCGGCCTCGGCTAGGCGTAGGAGTGAAATTCATGCCTTATCAGCCGAGGATGACCGTTTTGTGGTTTCAGGGGAAGGCCTTAAGCTGCTACCTAGGATTAATTTCTTGGCTAAAAATCAGTCGTTGAAATATCCAGGTCAACCTATTATTTTGCCTGCTTTAACTAGATATGATCCTAATTCTAAAGCATGGTGTCCTGTCCGGGCGCTTCGCCGGTACAAACAACGTACGGCGGAGTGGCGCACCGACCAGTCAGCGTTATGGTTGTCATATATTGAACCCCATTGCAGGGCTTCTAAGGACACCATTTCCAGGTGGATTGTAGAATGCATTCAGTTTTGCCATAAATCCGCCACCGGGAAGCAGGTTGACGTGGCCAAGGCTCACAGTGTCCGCGGCGTAGTGACATCCACTGCCCTATTTAATGGGGTCCCTGTGGATGATATTATGTCGGTGGCTCAGTGGCACTGTGAGTCAAGTTTTACAGACCATTATCTCCGTGACACCTCTAATCCTCTCGCCTTGTCGATTTTGAAAAAATAACTAGGCATATATATTTTTGATGGGGTTTCCTCATTGCTTATATATTTCACAATTAATTTATGGAAACAACCACTAATTTGGGACTGCATCGATCTTCACCAATGGGAAGAGGATGTCAGCAGCCATTTCAACAAGGTCAGTCTTGTGTATGGGTTGTCCATTGTTGATTGTCTTGTCACGTTACCCGTTATTTATATGATGATGGTTTTGTGTATTTATGTGGTTCATTGTTGAGAGTATACGAAAATGGAGTTTTTTCGTCTCTGTCCTGTAGTACATGGCACTTGTACGTAGAGAGCGTATAGGACATTGAGGTCATTCGACTCTTCCTCCCAGGAAGGAGGGGGGGGGAGCGCATATGACATTCGGTCATCTCTCATACATCGGGGGTGTTATCCGATGGTTAGTCAAATCCTGACTGTTTTTTCATACAGTTTCAGAAGTTTAAGTGCCTTAAACGCAGAAAAGCGTATAGGGATGAGCTGGTCTTTTGACCTCGCCTCCCTCCCGCCGAATTCACTGTCGAATTCTGGCAATATCAAAAGTATTAGGGAGGTAAGTATACTCTTGATGTGAAATAAACGAAATCAAGGATTTCTTTTTTCACGAGAGAGTTGATACTTACCTCCCTAGATACGGACCCGGCCTCTCCACCCCACAGAGGCTCGGTCTTCAGGCTCTTTATAGTTGCATGTGTATCAGCCAATAAATTAGTCAGAGGAAGTGCTAGTCTGCGCATGCGCGGTGGTGGGGCTGGCATCCGCCAGACTACGCTCTGACTCCCTGCCCAGTAGGGGCACCTAACTGTTTTAATCTGAGTGTTTATTGAGTGAAAGCCAATATTTAGCAATATCAAAAGTATTAGGGAGGTAAGTATCAACTCTCTCGTGAAAAAAGAAATCCTTGATTTCGTTTACTCTAGATGCTCTCCGAGAGCAGCCGAGGCAGGTATAAAAAAGCTTAAGGGCTGTTTTGTTGTCTATGAAATTTAAATGTTTTTTTACTAGTTTCCATAGAATTTTTTCTTTCAAACTTCACATCACCTGAGTTGTAACCACCATGCATGCCACCCAGAAAAATTAATGAATAATCTAGCATGCTTATCAGGTACCACAATGCATGTCACCCAAGAAAATGAATGAATACTGGCATGATTATAATCGTGCTGGTTTATTCTAACAAATATTATCGGTGAGGTACGTGGTGGTATAGTGAATATCACTATGAGCAATGTACGCTATACTCAGACAGAGTGAGATTATAGTAGCTAATTTATTATTGTGGCGTGAGACTGAGTGGTGGTAAACACTTGACTGGACAGTGCACCAGTATCATGTCAAAATACATGTAGCATTCTATCAGTATTTGTGTTGGTACACTTTTTAATAATTTATTACATAATGTACTTGTACCAACACAGATAGATTGCTATTTTGTCGCGCTACTATTACAGTGCTAGGTCAGGTGTTCACTACCACCGCTCAGTCTTACTTATAGTTTTGCCCAATGGAGGATTCCAGTTTTAGCTATTCCCCGCCCATCTCTAGCAAAGCTCCACCCAAGCTTTACCTGCATTGGGATCGATCTCTGTACTCTCTGAATCTCAAATTCCTGAAAACTATACATGTAAGCTGTTGATATGACAGCAACAATTCCCAGTCAAATTAGTTTTAAAATATTCGACATCATTTTTATTAACCCTTTAATGGTCATGCCAACCAAAACTGGCCTCTGTTATGGCCTTGTGGAGTGTCCATTTACAGGCCAAGAGAATAGAATTTTTTTTAATTCACCACAAATGACTGGCTCAATGACCGAGCCAGTAATTTGTCATAAATTTTCAAAAATTGCATTCTCTTGGCCTCTAATTGGACATTCAATAAGTGGGTATTAAAATTTTCTTCACCAAATTTGTCCATTAAAGGGTTAAATAGAATACATATAGTCCGTCATCAATTAAGTGTCTGTGAAGATTGACGAACTTATCTATGTCATTCATTATGTCATTGATTATGTTGTCATCCTTATGCATCATGTAGTTGATTATGACATCATGATTGAGGGATAAAATGGAAAGGTCCATTATGTAATGCTTATAACTCCAGGTGTAATCATATTTGTTTCACTTTCTATTTCAGCTACCGTTGAAACATAGCCAGACCACAAACAAATGTTGCAAAAATAAATGTACGAAATCTGGAACAGTAGGACAAAAATTTGAAAGACCACTATCAGTAATATATGACCTGTGACCAGCAACATCATTCATCAACACAGACAGTAGCATAACCATAAAACACCGCTGATCACAAGCATGGGCAATATTATATAGGACCAAGATAGTTTACTTTTGTTCTAGAGACTGGACTTGTATTGTTATTGATCATCGATAACAATACAAATCTCAAAATCAACAGTAAAGTAAACTTAATCTTGGTCCTATATAATTTTGCTCATGCTGCTAATGAGTGGTGGTTTGCGCTACTGTCTGTGTTGGTGATTGTTTGAGCAAACTCTGCATTATATCAATATGGCAGCATTCAATAACAATGACATTAAACTTTTTTAAGTGAATGAATAAACAATTTAATCAAATCCAAAATGACCTGGTTTGACTTATTTACTGTATGTAAGTAAAGGTTGTATGGTGTTTTCATCATTTCTTTGATCTTCAGTGGAACAAGGATTGAGAATTTTTCCCCATTATGAACAGCAGAACAAGGTAGTTAAAGGTAAGTAAAGCTCCAGCTTTACAACCCTTTACTGTCCAATATTTGTCAAGAAAATGTAAATTTCTGCTGAACCCTTTAATGGGTAAATTTGGTCTCGAGAAAATTCCAATTGTCTCATAAAATGTCAATTTGCTGATCAAGAGCATTCTGGGAGCCAGTCATTCCTGTGATAAATTTTCAAAAATAGTATTCTCTTAGTCAGCAAAAGGGCATTTCTCAGGAACACTGCAGCGGCTGGTTATGGCTGATTTGACCATTAAAGGGTTAATAAATGCCCATTTGCAAGCCAAGGCAATTTTTTAACATTTAGAACTGTAATGATTAGCTTGGTTATCAAGCCTGTTATTCCAGTGGTAAAATCTTAAAGTAGTCTTCTCTTGGCCTGCAAATGATCATTTCTCAAGACAATTTGATTTCAGAGGCCAGTTTTGACCAGTCACTGAGTCACCGTAAAAAAATAATTCTTGTTCTGCATATTGCCATTTCTCAAGGCCACCACAGAACATGTTTTCACCAGCTGGAGTGTTAAAGGGTCAATTGCTAAAATGTACAATTCTTATAACAGTGACTAACTACTAACTCTTGGTATGTTATTGGTATATCTAATCATGTTAGTTAGAGCTAATTCAATATAACAAACTTTAACAGTTAATTAAATTCAAACGGTACAAATGATCATGGTGAATGCACCAAAATAACCCAAACTTCAGGGCAAACTCTTTGTCACTGATTGGAGAAGTTCACTCAATCTGTAGTGTACCAGCTTCAAGTTCATCTTCAAGTCTTTCCAGTAGTGGTGGCTTCCTCATCGTCAAACATGTCATCATCAGAAGATTCACTGTCCCACACATTAGCTGTCTCATCATTACTATCAGTGTCTGATTCCACCTTTACAACGCCACGATGAGTGATATTTGGTTTAAAATATATGGCACAATATATAGCCAGTAATATACTATATATACACCTGTGCAAAAGTTAAGCACCACCCTATTTTTACGCACATGCGAGGGTATATTCATGTGCTATGAAGAAAGCAATAGCATAAACATTTATGTACCCATCCATCTTAGTGCAAGAGGTAATAATGCAACTAGAGGAATGCTGATTATGATGGTGGGGAAACACTGTATGTTTTTGTTTGAACTTGAAAACGAGGCCTGAATATGGTTACGTTGACACAACTGACAACTATTGCCCTACAGTTGACACACGTGGCTAGATTGTCATTAATGGTGTCTGAAAACGAAGTTTAACATCTGTGCACGAGTTTGAGACTGTCATTATTAATACCGGGTATATCCACCTTGTGCCTGGATGACGGCCTGGACACGACGTCTCATGCTGGTCACCAACCGACTGATACGCCATTGTGGTATTCGTTGCCATTCAAGATGGAGTGCGTCTGTTAATTCCTGTAGGTTCTGCACAGGAGGATCCCTCCTTCTCACCATGTTTACCAGAATGTCCCAGATATGCTCAATAGGGTTCATGTCAGGGCTCCTTGCTGGCCATGGTAGGTTTTCGATGGCATTCTGGCGGAGGTATTCATGCACAGCTCTAGCACGATGTGGTCGGGCGTTGTCATCCATGAATATAGGGTGGGTTCCAGGTGCATGATTTACAAAATGAGGGACCACAACTCTATCCAGTATGGAATCTTGATATCTTTGTCCATTTAGTGTTCCAGGTACAGTCAACAGATCCAGCGTACAATCAAATGAGATGCACCCCCATATCATAACGGAACCTCCACCAAATGGAACTTCTTCCATGATGTTACGTTGGTTGTACGCCGTGCGTCTGGACCTCCATACACGAGATCGACCATCTGTGGCATGAAGCAGGAACCGACTTTCATCGGACCAGTGTACCCGTCTCCAGGATCTCATGTTCCAGTGTCTTCTTTCGTCTCTGTCCTGTAGTACATGGCACTTGTACGTAGAGAGCGTATAGGACATTGAGGTCATTCGACTCTTCCTCCCAGGAATGAGGGGGGGGGAGCGCATATGACATTCGGTCATCTCTCATACATCGGGGGTGTTATCCGATGGTTAGTCAAATCCTGACTGTTTTTTCATACAGTTTCAGAAGTTTAAGTGCCTTAAACGCAGAAAAGCGTATAGGGATGAGCTGGTCTTTTGACCTCGCCTCCCTCCCGCCGAATTCACTGTCGAATTCTGGCAATATCAAAAGTATTAGGGAGGTAAGTATACTCTTGATGTGAAATAAACGAAATCAAGGATTTCTTTTTTCACGTGAGAGTTGATACTTACCTCCCTAGATACGGACCCGGCCTCTCCACCCCACAGAGGCTCGGTCTTCAGGCTCTTTATAGTTGCATGTGTATCAGCCAATAAATTAGTCAGAGGAAGTGCTAGTCTGCGCATGCGCGGTGGTGGGGCTGGCATCCGCCAGACTACGCTCTGACTCCCTGCCCAGTAGGGGCACCTAACTGTTTTAATCTGAGTGTTTATTGAGTGAAAGCCAATATTTAGCAATATCAAAAGTATTAGGGAGGTAAGTATCAACTCTCTCGTGAAAAAAGAAATCCTTGATTTCGTTTAATACCCGGTATTAATAATGACAGTGTCAAACTCGTGCACAGATATTAAACTTCGTTTTCAGATACCATTAATGACAATCTAGCCACGTGTGTCAACTGTAGGGCAATAGTTGTCAGTTGTGTCAACGTAACCATATTCAGGCCTCGTTTTCAAGTTCAAACAAAAACATACAGTGTTTCCCCACCATCATAATCAGCATTCCTCTAGTTGCATTATTACCTCTTGCACTAAGATGGATGGGTACATAAATGTTTATGCTATTGCTTTCTTCATAGCACATGAATATACCATCGCATGTGCGTAAAAATAGGGTGGTGCTTAACTTTTGCACAGGTGTATATAATATCCATTTCGTCCTGGTCGCGAAAAAACAATGTTGAAGATAAACAATCCGATAAACTCGATCATCGACGCGTGTCTTTGTTTACGGTTTTCGAGATAACTAACTTGAAGCACTGTCAGTAATAATCCTGAGTTAAGATGCCGAAGCGGTCAAATATATAGGCATCACACTTTCTGATTGGCAGTTTTGTTATTCCGTATTATCTGTCTACTTTTTAGTCTGTGGCATACACGAAATGTGCGTAGATTGATGAATTGCACACACAATTTTCTAAACAGTTGACGCCATCTTTGCTAGATCTGAGTAAATATGCGTGTATTCTCGACCAATCAGACGGTGATACCCGTTGCCGAAAACGGGTAATAACGTTATGTACTTGGATACTCCTGGAGTGAGTTCAGGAAGGCGAATGTTCGGCGAACGTTCGCGTTCTACGCGGTACACTGTTCAGTATATAATGGAAAACGTTTTTCGGGGTCCTGAACGCACCCCAGGCACGGGTAAAACAACTATGTACTAGGTAAAAGCGGAGATTTTCGGTTACATATTCTGTATGAAATAGCGAAATCGAAAACAACCGAATGTCAGGTTTGCAGATTTTGGAAATCGCTTCCATTTCCGTTATAAGACAAATTTGGCATAACACTAGATGCAACTGGTGCATATATTGTTCTAAAAAGTTATGCCTATTACATCGGCTCAAATTAGACTATATTGTAATAAACCCATTTCAGATAATATCTGGGTTTATTCATCCAGATTTCAAAAGAAATTGTGGATTGAAAATTTATTAAAATATATGCACAGTCATCACACTGGCTTCATACTCAGTAAAGAATACCCAGGTGCGGAGTTCACACACGTCCATTTTATACAAAATTAGGATTGATTACGATGATGACATTTCGACAATTATCATTTATAGCCACAAAAAAGCTAAAGGCGGTGCATGTACTTAATACATATATGGCTCCAATTGCAATTTAAATTTACATGTACGGGTCCTTGACAGACTATAGACCGATTCTACTTTATGTTTAATGATGCGTAGTAAGAATCTTTGTAGCATTAATGAATACATTTGATTGCGCGTTTGACTTTTTCCGTGACGGGTTTAAAATATTTCATGATACGTTTAACATATTGTAGGACGGGTTAGACTTTCCGTTAGACGCGCCTATAAAATAAATAAAATGCGTTTGGTGTTTGGCCACGCCTGGAAACGCTACGAGGTTTTGACGCGTTAAAGACACATTTTTGTTTCGTTTTTGCTTCGTCAAACAGTAAAGCTAACTAAGATCTGTACTGTAGAAGTGTTGTTATATGCCGGTATAATCACCCTGTCTGTGTGCGTGCGTGTGCGTGCTCGCATGTGTGTGTGTGTGCATGCGTGTGTGCACTCGCATGTGTGTGTGTGTCAGTGCGTGGCATGCGTGTGTCAAGCGAGATAACTAATGTTCCAACTGATGGTCAAGGCTGATTGCGAGATGGCAAATTTATATTGGCCTCCTTCCTTTGGGAAAGTGGTCAGGGTGGTGAGGGTGGAGGTCAAAAAGTCAAATATAAATGTTTGGGGGTTTGCGATGGCAATGTCATCTGCAAAAACTCAGCAATCAGACAGTTAAATAATTAATATTGGTTATTTTGTTGAAAAAGATGGCAGAATAATAAGTGAATTTGTCCTCTGGTTCTATTTCAGATATATCGTTCAGGTATTGTGAAATCAATGGCGCTTCTACCCGTCTCTATTTCATGAACACGGCACAACAAAATGAGATAACAAATGCTAATGTTCGTCTTTCTACATTTTCTAACTGCGGAATTGGAATTAACGCTCGGCTGTACAGAACAACTGAAATAATCATCCACAGATCTTCCGTTATCAGTGCAAAGGATCATGGGATACATGTGATGGTTTTAAATAGGAACATAGTTGCTGATATTATGTTGTCGGATTCAACAATTAAGAAATCAGGAAGACGTGCTATTTCATTGGAGAGTCCAGGGGCAGTGAACTCTTCGTTACGGTTCTCTTTAGAGAATATGTTTGTTGTTAATAATCGGGATGGTATAAATTTAGATACTTACCAGAATTCATTTGTGACTGTATCAATCATCAAATCTGTGATATCGGGTAATCAGGGATTTGCGCTTAGTGGTAATTTCTTGCCTCGGAATCTTCCCATTGGTAAATCAAACATTTCATCCAATAGAAAAGGTATCCATATAAGGCTTTATGGGTCAGTGAATCAGAAGAACGATGTTTTATTGTTAAGTGGAAAACTGGTAAACGTTGTTGAGAATAATATCAGTGATATTTCTCTTGGTGCATATTTACATATTAACGCAGATCGATCATTCCGTAGTGAAATATCTGCTATTAACAATGAATTCTCTAACTCGTTAGCTGGAGTTAGGAATAATGATCATAACACTGGTGCTTTAGTTATAGTCGCAGTGTCGCTAGAAAGTCTACGCATAAAGAATAATAATTTTACAAATATGAAGTTTGCTGTGGTGCGATTGGATGTTGATAAAGCTCTACGACGGGGTGTAATAGAGTGTAATAAGATATTGAACTGTAACACAGCATTGCATTTTAAAGTTAATTCTTATGAAGATTTGAGTATTAGAAATAATGAGATTATACAGAATGTCGGTGATCCAGTGACTTATTTTGAAGCAGTCAATTCAAATCTACTGAGTCAAAAACCTGTTCAAATATTGAATAATAGATTTGTGAATAATACTGTTACTATGATTTTGTTAAATTATTCATGTGTTGTTTGCTTCATACAACATTCGACTCGCTCAAGGTATCAGAAATATGAGAACTCAAAGCTCAAATTCGTATGATAATTGTAGTATTAATGCCACAATGAATTACTGGGGTGGGACATCAGAACGTGTTATCGCCAAACAGTTATATGACGACAATTCTGAGGCGACATTACCTACAATTCTGTACAAACCATATTTATTACTGGGTGATATGGAGACAGCAAAATATGGAACAGAAATCGATACACAATTTATCAAACATGATCACATGATCGGCGGCATGGTTAACGGGAAGATTGTTTTGACGCCGGAGGCGAGTCCATACACAGTTACATCTGACATCATTATCGGGTCACATGACACCTTGGTTCTTGAGCCAGGTGTGGAATTAAGATTTCAAGAAAATACAGCACTTCTGCTTTATGGTATGTATACATAGTACAGATTTGAAAATATGTTTTCAATCTGTTTATCTGATTTCAGTTTTTCAACCTTTTTTATTGAGCCATTTTTGAAATTATGGCAATAAAATTTGACATTTTTGCTAATTTCCAAAGCCAACTACAATGACTTCTTCTCGAGAACCACTGGGCCGATTCAAATTATATGTGGCAGGAAGCATCCTCAGGGGATAGAAATCCAAGTTTGTTCAAAGGAAGCCGATCTGCCAATTTGGCCAGTGGCCAATGTCTTTAAAAAATCTCTGAAACCGCTTGGAGGATTCATTCAAAACTCAGGAAATATCATCTATGGGAAGACCTGATCCAAATTTGTTCAAGGGAAGTTGATTGGCCAAATAGTTTGGCAGCCATCTTTGATGACCTAGTTTTCGCAAAAACGACTTCTACAGAACCGCTGAATGGATCGGGATAAAATTTGGGAGATATGAGTAAGGACTAATGGCCATTAAAATTTGTCCAAGGGAAGTTGATGCATTAAAAAACATTGCCGCCGTGGGACAATCAAAATGTGGCGTGTGTTCAAATGAAGCCGATCGGCCAATTAGTCCGGTGGCCATCTTGGAATTTGGCGGATTTTTAGAAATATATTTTAAAATCTTCTTCGCAGAAACCACTTTGGGGATCGATACAAACTTCATGAAATATGATGTAGGGCAAGAGCTTAACCAAGTTTGTTCAAGGGAATTTGGTTGGCCAAATGGTTTTCGGCAGCCATCTTTGATGACCTAGTTTTCGTGAAAACGACTTCTCCAGGACCGCTGAATGGATTGGGCCAAAATTTGGCAGATATGATTAGGAACTATGGGCTATTAAAGTTTTTTCAAGAGAAGTTGATCAGTCAAAAAACATGGCCACTGTAGACCGTGTTTGGCCGCCATATTGGATATTTTTGTTTGATGGATTTTGAAGCTGAAATTAGTTTTATATAGATTTTGGGGTATTCTGATTTCCAATTTGCCATTTTTGAAACTGTAGGATAAACGGTTTGGCGGCGTTCTTGGATCATTTTCCTGCCAAAAGCTCTCATACTAATTGTAAAACAATGGGAAATTCCAAATATCTTCTTCTCAACAGCTACCTGGCCAATTAAAGTATTATTTTTGGCAGGAAGCATCCTTAGGACATAGAAATCCATGTTTGTTCAAACGAAGCTGATGAGCCAATTCGGCCGTGGCCATCTTGGATTTTGGCCAATTTTTAGAAATGTCTTTAAAAATCATCACCAAACCCGCTTGGGGGATCGATACAAAACTCATAAAATATCATCTAGGGCAAGAGCTGATCCAAGGGAACTTGATTGGCCAAATAATTGAGCGGCCATCTTGGATGAGGTTGTTTTCGCAAAAATGACTCCAGAATCGCAGGACGGATCGGGCCGAAATTTGGGAGATACGATTAGGGAGTAAGGGCCATTAAAGTTTGTTCAATGGGAAGATGATGCGTAAAAAAAACCGATGACCGCCGTGGGCCAATCAACATGGAGCGGCCATATTGGATTTTTTTATTTGATGGATTTTGAAGCCAAAATTGGTTTTATATAGTTTTTTGGGTATGCTGATTTCAAATTTCCACTTCCAAAAGTGTTGGATAAACTCCCATACTAAAGCAATGGGCAATTTTAAATGTCTTCTTCTGGAGAACCCCTTTGCCGATTTCAAGTATATTTAGCAGGAAGCATCCTTAGGCTATAGAGATGCAGGTCAGTTCAAACAAAGCCAATTGGCCAATTTGCCCAGCAGCAAACTTGGATTTTGGCTGATTTTTAAAAATATCTGGGAAGCGAAACCACTTGGTGGATTTATGTGAAACTCACAAAACTTCATCTAGGCCAAGAGCTGAACCACATTTTGTTAAAAGAACTGATGGGTTGATTTTCTTGGCAGCCATCTTGGATGACCTAGTTCTTGTTGCAATTCTGGCTAAACCTTAGGATTCTACTTAGGCGTGATGATCTTTCTAGTTGAAATGCCTATGTACATGTACCAGGTGAGTGATAGAGGCTCTTTGGGCCTCTTGTTATTTTCAGGCATTCTGGTGTGAATATGCACCTTTAATATTGAATCGTCTAAATTCATGATTTAGAAAATCTCGAATTTCGATTTAATCACATAATCGCACACAAGCATACCGCAGAACATTATAAGATTTGATTGATGTATATGTAGAGGATCTCGCACAAGTTCCCATTTCATCCAAAATTTATCACACAAGTTTAGTAAGACCTCATTTGGAACGCGCTTTAGCTAAACTCATGTGATAATTCAAGTTTCCAGAGTATCCATCCGTCATCTGACCTGGTATGACATCATAATCAGTTCAGCGCATGTATGATGATGTCACAATCATTACGTCACAAAGGATTCCATATAGACCATCATCAAAGCTCAAAGAGTCTGACACGTTGTATAAATTGTATGTCTTTGTAATTCTTTGTTATTTAATAAACATACTCTTGAATATTTTGAAACTAATTTGACTGGGCGCTGTTGCTGCCTTAGGCAGCAATGGCATCCAGTCCAATTAGTTTCAAAATATTCAACAGCTTACCTGTGTAGTTTTTTGGAAATTGATAGTCAAGGTGTTCAGAGATCGATCGATCCCAACACGAACGAAGTGTGGGTGGAGCTTAGCTAGAGATGGGAGGGGCATAGCTAAAACCGGAAAGATCCATATTATATGAAATGACAACGGGTGTGAGACTCTATTTATCACATATGCTACATGTATTATTTCAAATTTTCACGCCACTTCTGCCATTTTCTCTAGCTACAGTTAAAGTTTGTATTAGTTTGTTTATCACTGTAACACTTCACGACTGAGAGTTCTGATCACTGCGCAACAAAATGTAGTGCTAAACGAGACAGCTTAGAATTCCAGAATGATGATTATTTTTTACTGATGATTGAAGATTGAATTTTCTGACAGTTTCAAGAAAATGTATCATGATATTTCATTACTAGTACATTTCACAGCTGTCATGGTGGTAAGCAGCGTGGCTAATAGTTAAGTCACAATGGAGGAATCCATTTCTAACTATGCCCTGCCCATTTATAGCTAAGCTCCACCCATACTGTGCCCATCATGTTGCGATCAATCAATCTGTGAATCCAAAGAATCCCAATATCTAGGTATCTATGCTGTTGGAGATTTCCTAACTAATTTAACTGGGTGCTGTTGCTGCACTGTGGCAGCAACAGCGCCAAGTTAAATTAATTTCAAAATATTCAACAGACTGTTTATTAAAGAGTAAAGACATACAATTCGTACAACTGACACAACTGATGGACTATTCATGGTTCATGACGGGCCTAATTACATCATTCATTACACATTTTGATTGTAACATCACCCTACATGTGACGTAACTGATTATGACATCAGATAAGCTCAAGAGTGACAAATTGGATTCATCCATTGCCTTATGCGTTAATCCGTTGTTATGTCATAGAATGTTACCCTTTTAAACCTAGAGGTTCCAGAATACCTATATTTTATGACAATTGTAGATGTACTAGAATATCTGAAACGAACTTACATGTAACTGAGAAACGTGTAGTTTTGCCATTCAAAATTTATTCTATTGCACTCTGACATATGATTGATGTTTGAGTGCCATTATTTCATTCTCACCTTTGGAAAAGCCATTGAATTTCTTTTCAAATTCTGTGTGATATAGTGTCATTATTGTTTTCAGGTACATTGCTGGCTAATTGAGAGTCAACACTTCCTGTCATCATGTTGTCTGCATCACGAGCTAGATGGAAAGGCATCACAGTCTCTCAAGAGAACAGTAAGAAAGCAATAGTAATCAGAGCTGCCATAACCCTCGTCCGCCCGTTTTATTCAAAATGTTTCAAAAAATGTGGGGATTGTGCAGGGCTTTTTTTGTCAAAGAACAATTTTAACAAAGTTGTGGAATTCTAGTGTATTGTAGCGGCCTATCTTTCTCTAAAGATTGATATGATCGAGATATGAATTTTTAATTCCAGATCATGGCCAGCGTCATCATTATCAGCTCACCTCATCTATCCATTATTTGTCTGTTCATAAAATTTGTTCTCCTCCTTTTTGATTGATTTCAGCCAAAAAGAAGATCATGTGGTTGAGCGCTCCAGAACTTCTATTCAGAATGTTGATTGGTCATTTTTTTGTGTAAAAAATCTTTGATTGTAAGAAAGATTTTCCAGATATTGTCAAAATGCGTCTTCTTGAGCTGCTTGACAGATTTCAACAAAATTTGATTAGAAGCTCCCTATCATGGTAGGGTACAGAACTTGCATGGACAAGTTTTTGGGTGAAAATCTTAGATTTTATGAAAGATTTACCGGAAATTGTCAAAATGCATCTCCTTATAAATCCACTTGGTAGATTTTAACCAAATTAGGCTGAAAGGATTCTATGGTTGTCGGCTCAAGAACATCTGTTTAGAATTAGATTTATAGACTTTTTTTGTGAAAATTTTAGATTTCATGAAATATTTACTGGAAAATGTCAAAACTCTTCTCGTCAGCTGAGCATTGACTAATTCCAACCAAATTTTGCTAGAAGGACCTTATCGTGGTAGGTTCTAAAGCTTGTATTCAGAATTTTGTTTTTTTGGGATGAAAGATTTTCCGGAAATTTTCCAAACACATCTCCTTAATCACTTGCTGGATTTTAGGCAAATTTTGCCAGAAGGATCTTACTGTGGTAGGCTGATATTGGTGTCGACCATCCAGCTGGAGTTTCTAAGCATTTTCTGATTTTTTGGGGGGTCAATTTCTTTAGTGGCCATCTTGGATCAGTTCAGATTAGTTATCCGTTAAAACAAAACTAATCACTTCTCAAGTTATTGTTGATGTTTCCATGTGAGTGTGTTTACCATCATCATATTGACCCTATAAATACTGAAATTATAAATCATGTTGAATATTTTGACAGGGCCCGACATACCCATTAGGTAAATGATAGTAAAATAGAAATCTGGCAACTAAAATGCTGGATGTGTTAAATCTTTGATTTGTGCTTAGTCATTTAACACTCAAGCTGGCCAAAACCTATTCATCAGAGTTATCACTCCTGAAAATAGAGGGGTCCGATATGTCACTCAAATATCACATGTCATAATCCAATACATCACATGGTAGCTGATGTCACAATCAACATATAGCTCTGTCACGAAAATTGAAACTAATTTAACTCAGAGTTGTTAGTGCCATAGGTCACAACAGTGCCCCCCCCCCCCAGTGAAATTAGTTTCAAAATAGTTAATAACTTGCCTGTATCATTTAAAATGCTACTCCTCATTAAGTGCGTAGTCAATTTAAATCAGACTTAGATGGAAGGATGCTAGCATAGGCTTCAGAACAGGTATACGGAATTTTGATTGGTCAATTCTTCCGGTAACATCTTGGATTTTCTGAAAATTTTGAGAAATCAACTATAAGGCTACTCCTCATTAACCGCACTGCCGATTTCAACCAAACTCAACTGGAAGCACCCTAGGCTGGTATGCTTCAGTACATATACAGAATTTTGACTGCTTGATTTTTTTTTGTGGCCATCTAGAATTGTCCCAAAAATGTGAATTTCTTTAAAACGCTTCTCATTAACTGCTTGGGCAATTTCAACCAAATTTGGCTGAAAGCATCTTATAGTGGGAGCCTCTAGAAATTTTATTCAGATTTTTGATAAGTCAAAGTTTTGGCAGCTATCTTTGATTTTCTGAAAATTTTTCAGAATCATTAAAAAAGTATTCCTTAATCAATGGTCCGATTTCAACAAAACTGGTGGAACGATCCTATGACAGTACGCTTCAACATATCAAATGAGAATCCTGATTGGTCAGTTTTTTTTGTGTCCATCTTGGATTTTCCGACAGTTATCCACCATTTGTATTTAAATGCAAATTTGGTTCAAATGCTAATATTCCAAGCCCTTTGGCCTCTTGTTTCAATGTACGCTAATTTCAGGAACATGTGATATAACTCATCATTTATCTCATTTTATTGTATCTTTCAGAAGTGTCTTATTCAATCCTGGATAATCTTGTCATCAACAATACTAGTAATGGTCTCACAATCGATGGAGTGTTGTTACCAGTACTGAAGGCCGTGAACAGTTCTTATTCTTCTGAGAATTGTATAACAATATTCCTCCTCAGTGACACCACAGATGATGACAGTACATCTCTGAGCCACAACTCAATAAGAGCAATTCAAAATGTGTCCACAAAAAATTGTGGTAAATCTGGAATCATGATAATGACGAAACACCGGAAACATAGAATGAATGATAGGTCTATTGGTAGCAGTACTTTTACTCTGATAATCAAGAACTGCACTGTGTCTAGTAGCGAGGAACATGGTATTAATATAACTGGCACTGGTGCAAATATTTGGATACAGGGTTGCCAGATTGTTGATAATCATGGAATCGGTGTTACGGTTGCGCAATCATGGCATAAATCTCTAGAAGTTACAAACAGTGCATTTGGAAGTAACAGTCTTGGTGCTATTATGGTGGATTATGCGCTATTTTTAAGAAAAACCTTTCATTTTAATATAAACTTGTGTTCATTCACTAATAATACTCTCAATTATAGCGGCGATGATGACAAGACACCTCTAGAAAATGAGAAGCAAAGATTGTTTCACGCGCATCTTATTACTATCCATGATAGGCACTTACAGCATTCTGGGACATGGAGTATTACAAACAATGTTTTCAACAAAAACATGAATTTTAGTCACATGTTATTTTTCGAGAATAAGCCACAACACATGGGTGACTTCTCTTTTAAACTTTCCAACAACACATTCACAGAGAATTTTCTCCACGATAATCTGTTTTCTCTATCCGACGATCATAAATATCTAACTAAAATAGATTTAGAAAGAAATCATTTTCTGAATATCACGTGTCGGAACCATAGTCTACTATCAATCCCGATTAGTGACCAAATGAAGTGTAGTATTAAAGTTTTTAAAAATAAATTCATTTCAAACTGTGCAAAGAGAATTATTTATTTATCTACTTGCGCGAGCAAACATGAAACAATATTTCAAAATGGCATTATCGTTGCAAGAAATAGCTTCGTCGACAATAATTCAACAGATATTGTTTTATTAAAAAGTACCTATGGATCAGTGTACGATAACAATATTTTCGAAAATAAAATTGCACTGTGTGAACTACACTCATCAAACATGAACAGTTATATGGCCAGTAGCCGAGTGTACGCACGATATTGTTTTTGGGGTAGTGTAGACTTCGAACAAGTATTTCCGCGTATTTGTGGATTCGAAACAAACATGTCTTTGTCGCATGTAACTTATTTACCATTTCATATCAGCAGAAATCTTAGTGACAGGAATAATGTGAATTTAACTGGAAATAATGCGTTTCTTCACAATTCTGGATTTGGAGGTGTCATCAGTGGGGTGATTAAACTTAATGCTTCAGAGAAGCCATATGTGATCAGGAGATCAATATTCATCAGGTATTCTTAACTGTCTCCCTGCTGAGTTTCTGCAGACTACATTTTCCATGGGATTTAACTCTGGATATGCTGAATATTTTGAAAACAATTCGACTGAAACAGCCACTAGCAACATTCAGTTAGATTGTTTTCAAAATGTTCAGCAGGACCAGAGTTATTGCCTATAGAAATTATTGTCTGGTGGCTTGCAGCAGTCAGCGAGTTAAGAAAGAAATTTTAAGGAATTCTTATTTAAACCTAAATTCCCAAGAATCTCAATTTCAAGACAATATCACAAATATATTTTGAACCTAATTTGACCGGAAACTGAGGCAGGTAGACTCCCGGCCAAATTAGTTTCAAAATTTTCCAACCGATTGTTAATTTTGATGTTGACACTTTGATTATGAAAAACCATTTAAAGTTTAATAAATATTCTGTTGAAAATTTTGAAATTAATTTTGCACTTTTAAACCTTACGGACCAGAAATGAAATTATAGAAAAACATGGGTTCAAGAAATTTGGAATGAAATTTAGTAAATTGTAACATTATTACCCTTGCCCTGTAAGGGGAAGAGGGTGTTGCATTCAGGTCTGAGTGTGTATATATTTATCTGCCTGTGAGCGCGTGTCTGTGCATGCGTGTGTGTGTGTGTGTGTGTCCGGAGCTAAAAAACCTATTGATTCCATTTTGTTTAATGTTTGCTTAGCAAACGACAATGCTGTAAACCAGAATTTTGGCCATGATCCAGTTAAAACACGGATCCCGATTTATGAATATCTTGGAAACTACTGACCAGTCCGAATCACCTGAAGTTTTAGCACAAGAAATGGTGTGACCATACACTAAGGTCCCGCAGTTTTGGGTGTGATCTGATAAATCTAGGAAAATCCTTAAAAAATCCTTACAATGTGAAAGAAGCAGGAGTATTATTATCATTTTATTTAAATTCTTTTTGCAGAGTATGTGCTTGTTTGATGATTGAAGCTGGAGCTAGACTGCTCTTTTCTCCGGATACAGGGATACTTGTAGAAGGTATGTCCGACTCGGTTACATTCTATGATAGCCACGGCTTTGCAGCAAGTAGCTTTAAAACTTCTGCGGTACTCGATGTGGGATGGGATAGATGCAATACTGGTTGTTTTGCAGAGTATGTGCTTGTTTGATGATTGAAGCTGGAGCTAGACTGCTCTTTTCTCCAGATACAGGGATACTTGTAGAAGATATGTCCGACTCGGTTACATTCTATGATAGCCACGGCTTTGCAGCAAGTAGCTTTAAAACTTCTGCGGTACTCGATGTGGGATGGGATAGATGCAATACTGGTTGTTTTGCAGAGTATGTGCTTGTTTGATGATTGAAGCTGGAGCTAGACTGCTCTTTTCTCCAGATACAGAGATACTTGTAGAAGATATGTCCGACTCGGTTACATTCGTAATTTGTAGCAAGTAGCTTTAAAACTTCTGCGGTAACATTTTCTGTAAGTCTTCAATGTTCATCGTACAAATCTGGGCTTAATATTAATAGAGGGATCAAATCTGTCACTCAAGTGTCTTCAGGTCATAATCAAATTATCGCAATCAAAATGACAGAAGTCGAAAAGCCTTTTCACGAAAGTGTATGAATTGTATGTCTTTGGTGAATTTTCTCTTTAATAAACACTTTGTTGAATATTTTGAAACTAAATTGACTTGGAGCTGTTGCTGCAATAGGCAACAACAGGCCCCAGTCGCATTAGTTTCAAAATATGCATCAGCGTACTTGTATATTTACATTGAAATTTAGATTCTGCGAATTCAGGTTTCAACGTTTGAAATTGGTCCCAACACATGGACAATGCAGGATGGAATGGAGCTAGAAATGGGCGGGGCAAGGCTGGAAATGGATCCCTCTATTATAGCCAGCGGGACCAGTGACCAGTAACTCTCAGGACCAGTGACCAGTAACTCTGAGGGATTATCTAAAAATTTGTTGATGAGTCCTTATACTCTCATCGTACTAACATACGGCCACTCACATAGCTACGCTGTTGGAGGCCGTACTTGCAAACCTGTGATTTCTCGCTATGTGAAGTAACATTAAGCTAGTAGGCTGAAGGTAGCCAATCAGATTTCTGCCTACTTCACGCGACGGGCGAGGCTTCATCTGGTGACCTAATTTACAATCACAAAAACAACGGCGATCGCGACGCTGTTGAACTGGAAAGAGATATTTGCAAAAGTTTGCAATAGTTTTGCTCTAAAGAAGTTATCTGAGGAACAGAAAATGTGTAGATTGGTTTTCGGTAACAAAACCCGCTAGTTTGGTTTACGCACATGTGTAAATTTGTCTTCTTCATGATTTCTTATCGAGCAATCTCATTGGCGCAAGTTGACTGGCCCCAGCTCATTAATATGTATGAAGCTTCGTGAACTTAGCACAAACATCAAAGGCATACAAGCAATGTACTCAATACGGGAACGTAGTGGGAGGGCGAGGATCGTGCAATAGGATGTTATACTCTATAATTAGGACCATATGAGCACGGAACTCTTTCTTGTCAAGACACCCAAAACTGACATTTGCACTGTCCTTGAATTATGTTCCTTTTCAGATCTTCAAGATAGTATTTTTGAAAAATTTCCACAGGCTTGATAACAGAGCCAGGCATTCCAGTGGTGAATTTTCAAAAATAGTCTTCACTTGTCTTGCAAATGGACATTGAATAAAAGCAAGAAGACTGACAGCAGACAGGCACACAGGCTGGCAGGCAGGCAGACAAACGGGCAGGGATGGGATAAATGCAATACTGGTTGTCTGCTAGGGTTAAAGATTCCATACCTCCAGTTGTTGATGTGTGGTGCATGCCTTTCTTATCACAGGAACATTGCGGGTTGGTCATCATTACAAATCACAATGGGAGATAACTCCAGTCAGGGTAACGCTTTCCAGTATGACAACAAACAGTAGCCGATGGTTTGGTATAGTCTTTGCGCAGAGTAAGTAAATTTTATCCACATAAGCTGTCAAACTAAGTACCTGGTGAATATTTAAATAATTTTGATTGCGTTTTGTGGCTGCCTATGACAAATGTAGGGATCAGATCTGTGTCTCGAGTATCCGCCGTCATAATCAAATTCATCAGCCCATTTCATATTTCTCGGTATGAACACACGTGTAATATTCATTGAAAGATTGTCATTGGTCAGATAGCACTTAAGAAATAACTTCATTGGTTAGATAACTTGTAATAATCCCTCATGCCCTGTGGCACCGCAAATGTTTCATAGCGACGCTGATGGTGAAAATGTCAACATGACAGTATAAGCTGTGTTGTTGAATTTTAAAAGTTGTATTGAAAGTAATTTCAAGTTCAAAATACGATGTTTTGTTTGTCATTAATTTTTATGGCGCATTGCTTAGCACTGTTAGCAAGTGATTCATCACAGTGACAAAAACAAACAGGACAAAATGGTGCGTTAACACTGATTTCAGGGATTGAATTTATGGTAAAATTTGTCAAAATATCTTTATATAATAAATATAATCTCAAACTCGGTCCCATTTAATATCACTATTATCAATCTGGCCAAAACTTATCAAATTGCACTCGCTAAAGCTCGGTGCAATGTGATCATTTTTGTCTTGG
Organism: Chaetoderma sp. LZ-2023a; assembly: GCA_034401795.1. Taxonomy (NCBI): domain Eukaryota; kingdom Metazoa; phylum Mollusca; class Caudofoveata; order Chaetodermatida; family Chaetodermatidae; genus Chaetoderma; species Chaetoderma sp. LZ-2023a. The sequence goes on from CM067375.1 coordinate 10,204,329, forward strand.
TTAAAGCTACTGGTTCAGGCAAATACACTATCTCAGATTTGTCTCTTAAGCTATATAACTCATTTCACTATCTAAATACAAGACTATCTGAGCATTTAACAACCAATGAAATGATGTGCTATCACCGTTCCAGTGATCGTCAAATACCGCATTTCAGCTTTGTCAATCGATGATTTAGCCATTTTGTTCGTCTTCCAGACAAACAGAAACTGAAGAGGGAAATCCAACGCACGTCACGTGACGTTAATACCAGCACTTGTATTGCCTCATTTACTTTCGGTTTCGTTTTAGCTTTTGTTGACGACTGATATGCCTGCTGCAAAATTATGTAATCGACTGTATTTAACAGTCACAACTAGAAAATCCTCAAAAACACTTCAATAATTTTCTATTCCTAGAAATAACAATTGATTCGTGAATTGGTGCACATATGATACTTATCGCGCAGGTAAGGCGATGTCACGAAAACTGATAACTCTTGACAAATTGAAATTCTGCACACACGATTCCTACAAACGTTTAGCGATTTATTTTGTTCCTGGGATTTAACAAAATAATGAAGAGACAACTAAAAAGAGGCTGTCAGAATAGATTTAACTTTGTTAGCGTTGTAGCATTGAGTATGTTTTTATAGTGGTTAATAAAACTACAGACCAACCCACTAAAGGGGGGTCTGTTGGGGGATTCCTACATTTGTAAAGACGATTACGATCAACTGCTTTTCATGTGCATGAACCGTTATATCAAATATACATTTCTTTAAGTATCAAAAATTCTACTGCCATGGTGTACTTAGATCTGTATTGCTAAAACTGGGCTCAAAGGAGTAACATGCTCACATGGACCTGCAAAATTTAGTGACTTCTGATATATTGTATGGATAAACTGACAAACAGACAGCACCAACCGCAATACTCACACCAGCCTTCGGTAGCATAAATAACAAGATTTAAGTTTTTAATGAATTCGCCACAGCTACGGAGAGTTATGGCACAGAAACTGATTTTTGAAGATGGCTTCATATTAGCCATTTGGAACAATTTTTATAGATAACTCACATATTAGATCCATTTTACATGCAGATTTCAATAGTTTTACGATAAATGTTGCAGAAACTGATATACAACCTGACTGCCTAGTAGGCTATTACATGTAGCTATTTTACGTGTATTGTAAATCCAAGCTAATTACTCACACCACCAACTGCCAGTGTGAGTATTGCTGGTGGAGCTGCCTGTTCGTTTGTCTGTTTTTCCAAGGCATATCTCCTGAATCCTTTGATATAGAATAACCAAATTTGGCACATGAATTCATATTGTAAGTGGCTAGAAAGAATTTTAGTTTAAGGTCAAACAGTCAAACATAAAGGTCATGGCCATCAGTTAGTGCATACCGGAATACACATTTTCCTCGATCATGTCTATAACTCTGCTATGCAAGAAGATAAAATCGCCATATCTGTAACAAACATTCATATATTGTGGCTGGATAGAAGCAAAACTTAGCTTTAGGTCAAAAGTTCAAATGTCAAGGCACATGGTTATTTAGAGCATATTGGAAAACACATTTTCGTCGATAATTCTGCAATGCAAGAAGATAGAATCACCAAATCCATACCATACATGTATGTTCACATTGTGGTTGGTTAGAAGCAAAATTTAGTCTGAAGTCAAAGGTTCAAATATTGAGATCATCTGGTCAGTTAGTGCATTGTCAAAACCGAGTGCAACTTTGGCATGAGTCAGCATCTCCATTGAGTGCATTCTGGTTTTATTCTACATAACATTGAACCACAATCAAAAGTCACTAATGACAGATGGTCTCTTACAATTAGTAAATTTCCATAATTAATGCTATTTTGGTTCAGAAGATGGCGATTCATCAAAACAAGTAGGTGTTACATGTAGATGTCTTGAGGAAACAACAACTTCTAATGCAAAGGACAGATGTGGTCTTTATATTGCTGATGCAAAAGACGGATGTGGTCTATACAGTTAGCTTTGACTAAAGTATTCATACTAGACATATTATTGTTGAGATAGATGATAATACTAAACTAGTGAAAACCTGATACTTTATCTGGCTGATGCAAAAGACGGATGTGGTCTATACAGTTAGCTTTGACTAAAGTATTCATACTAGAACTATTATTGTTGGGATAGATGATAATACTAAACTAGTGAAAACCTGATACTTTATATTGCTGATGTACATTTATTTACATTTAAAATATATAAACAGTAATGATAATTGACAATAAGTTGTAGTCACCGAAGATAGATTGTCTCTTACTCCACTTACATTGGAATGTTGAAATAATCTTTTCATTCACAAGACTAGATTGCTCGGTCGATGACACGTCATCACAAATTTCCACGTTCACACCTTTTACCACACACACACGCGCGCGCGTGCACACACGCACACACACACACACCCACACCCACACAGGTGACACCTCTGGGGTGGAACTAAATGTAAACGTGATCTTGCACCCGCACCCATATGGGTAACATACATATGTAGCAAATTTGTTTGAATTCCATCTAATGGTTTCGTAGGAATTGCGTTGCAATCGATTTGACCGTTTGACCTCTCCTGTACACACTGTCTCCCCCCCCCCCCATCCCACTGGGGATGGAGGCAAAAGTACATGTAAATGTGCTCTTGCACCCCCAAACCAATATGGGTAACACGCATACGTACCAAATGTGTTTGAGTTCCAGCTATTGGTTTCCTAGGAGTTGTGTTGCAATCGATTTAACCCTTGACCTCTCCTTTACACACACCCCCCCCCCCACTCGGGACGGAGTCAAAAGTACATGTCAATGTACTTTTGCATGCCACACTCATATGGGTAACAAACTGCGTCCAACAGTTTCAGAGAAATTGCATTACAATCAATTTCTTGACCTTTTGACCCACCCATCCTCCGACGACAGGGGTGGCGGGGCCGAGCCAAATATAAATGTTGTCTTGCATGCCACAGTCATGTGGGTAACTGCCACAATCATATGGGCAATGCACATACCAAATTTTGTTTAATTTCATCCAACGGTTTCAGAGAAGTTGCATTACAATCAATTGTTTGCCATTTTGATCCACACACCCCACACCCATGGGGCCGGAGTCTAATGTAAATGGCTTCTTGCACTCCACAATCATATGGATAACTCGCAAACTAAATTTGGTTGAATTTTGTAAAACACTTTCGGAGGAGACACATTTCAATCAATTTCTGCATATTAAAGTTTTCCCTTTGACTAAAATGTAAACAGACTCTTGCATTCCAATTTGCATACCAAATTTGGTTTAATTCCATCAATTGGTTTCAGAGATCTGACATTACAAGTGACTTTTATTCGAAAAACGTGGAGATCCGCTAACTCCAGTACATGTATTACTACTACATGTATGCCTCGAACCCAGAGTATCTATAGCACAATATATATATATATATATATATATATATATATATATATATATATATATTACAATCCGCATCATATGGTAACTCACATAATAAACTTGGTTGACATCCACAAGATGTTACGAATAAAATGGAAATATTAACCCTTTCATTCCAAAGCCAGCCTTTTCAGTGGTCTTAAGGAATGTCCATTTGCAGTCCAAAAAATTTTATTTTTGAAAATTTGCCACTGGCATGACTGACTCGAGCCAGTCATTCCAGTGGTAAATTTTCAAAAACAGTTCTCTTGGACTACAAATTGATTTTCTTGACCAAAATTAGCCATTAAAGGGTTAAAGCCAGGCCACTTGCCATATTACACACTCTCTCAGTCTACAAGTTGCTGTTCTTTAATACAAGTGTCTTGAGTGATCGGTTTGATGGCCTCTGTGACTGATGATGCCATGAAAATTGAAGTTCTTAAAAATTTTAAACTGTCATATTTCCCTCTGAGAAATCTATTGCGAATTGCAGCGGTTACACACACTCTATGTCATAATTCTCTGCGATTATCTGTAGCACAATTGTGCTATATCCATCTGGAAAACTGGCAGTATGACATCCATATTTCCTAAAAAACATAAACAACAAAAGCAATTAGAGATTGCAGACCCTCCTCATTTTTGTCACAGTTTTCATATCATCATCAAAGTTGTGGAATCATACAGTACAGTCACACCCTTTCCTGTTAATCGGTTAAAATGGTAAGGAGAAGAAGCATTTGGACAATTTCCGGTAAATTTTTAATAAAATCTTAAGAGTTTGACCCAAAAAATTGAGCAATCTAAATTCCGAATATAAGTTCTGGAGCTTATGACCATTGGGTCCTTTCAACCAAATTTGGTTGAAATCGCTCAGAATGGTAAGGAGAAGAAGCAATTTGACAATTTCCGGTACATTTTTCATAAAATCTAAGATTTTGACCCAAAACATTTAGCAATCAAAATTCTGAATGGAAGTTCTGGAACCTATGACCATAGGGTACTTTCAACCAAATTTGGTTGAAATCGCCCCAGCGGTTAATGAGGAGTAGCTTTTTAAAGCAAAAGTTGACGGACGACAGACGGTCGCCACGGCATAAGCTCACTTGGCCTTTAAGGCCAGGTGAGCTAAAAAACAGGATATTGTAATCGCCTCCGTCCATCTGTCATGCTATCTTCACCCAAACGACTGGGTGGAATTCAACTGAATTTGGTATGTGGGTTACCCATATGATTCCGCTTTGAAAGACAATATTTAGACTGGGCTCTACCCCCAGGGGCAGGGGTCAAAAGGCTGAATCGCTTGTAGTGCAACTCTGAAATCGTTAGACGGAACTCAAGCAAATTTGATATGTGAGTTACCCATATGATCGCGGAGAGCAAGAGGCCGTTTACATTTGGATCTGCTTACAGGGGTAAAAAGTTCAAATTTTAACCTGCGGAAATTGATTATAACGCATCTCCTCCGAAAACATTGGTCAGAATTCAAATAAATTTGGTATGTGAGTTACTCATATCAATTTGAAGTGGGTGAGCTCATTTACATTTGGCCACGCCCATATGGGTGGGTGGGGGAGGGGGGTCAAAAGGTCAAGAAATCAATTGTAATGCAACTCCTCCGAAACTATTTGATGGAATTCAAACAAATTTGGTATGCAGGTTACCAGGCTTGGGTACAAGTGCAAATGCATTTGCACTTGCATTTGAATCTCATGTATTTGCATAAAAAGGGTTGCATTTGCACTTGAGTTTTCAAATGCATTTGATTTTTTTCAAAACCATATATATAATCTATATACCATAATTAGAAATATAATTCTGTGATTTATTGACCCATTTCACTATGAATTTCTTAGAATGTAGCTCTCAGCCATCAATATACCTAAATATGCAACACCACATATATTTTTAATTACTTTGACTTAGGTCAGTTAGGAAGCCAACAAATTTTAGTTAATTTGTTTCTGAGATAAACTACAGCAACATATCTAGTTCTTAATAAATATGATCACCATATAAAAAGTAAGGAATCGAATGTGTTGACCCTTTAACACATATATACAAGACCACTGAAATAATTGGCTCAGTGATTGTCTTCTCTTGGCCTGCAAATGGGCATTTGTAAAGACCAAGACAAAGGCTTGTTTTGGCCTGTTTGGGCACCAAAAGGTTAACGAAACAATTGGACTAAACGTTGTTGCTGCTTTAGTCAATACGTTGATTTTCAGGAAGATTAATAATATTCATATGATGATGTGTGTTAAAGAACCACAATCTTTTAGCCCCAAAACACAGGTGGTCACTCTAGCACTTTTGACTACAGTACAATCTACTCAACTAGTACTCTCTATAGTCATTGTCAAGATACTTTCAAAGTAATTAGCTTGAGCTTAGTAATATATCTCTGGTTTCCCCAATCTCTGAATAGGGTAGGTGTTGTTAACGCAATTCATTCAGAAATCTCTTAATCCATTAGTTGTCAAGATTGGCTTTTTGAATGTCCATTTGCATTATAAGAGTATACAATTTTTGAAAATTTCTGACAGATGACTGGCTTGGTAATCGAGTCAGTCATTCCAGTGGTAAAATTTCAAGGATTATCTTCTTGGAATGCAAATAGACATAGTCAATAAATAATAGATGTTGATAATTCTGTTGACATGGGTTAATTTACCATTGTGATTAGAAGAGCCAGTCATTCAGTCTGACTTTAAGCGCGTACTCAGCCATGTGTGACTAAGATGATCTCAGACAAAGTTAAGATTTAAACATTTTAATCTAGAAGTGCCAGAATCTTAATTCAGGTCTTGAATAAGCTGATGAATATTTTGAAACAAATTTGACTGGAAACTTTGACCCACAGCTGCCAGTCAAATTATCTTCAAAATATTCAACAAAATATTAGTTAAATTCATACTGATTGCAGATGCATACTGATAACTATTTTGAATGTATTTTGACTGGAACATGTTGCTGCCATAGGCGTCGTAGCAAATATCAATAAATTTCATTTCAAAATATTGAACATATTTGACAATTATTTTGAAAGTAATTTGACTGGCACATGTTGCGTGTATCGGATGCAATGGCTATAAATGAAATTACCCTTCAAAATAGTCAACATAATATTTAGGAATATGGTCACCCCCTTAACCCTTTAACCCTCATATCAGCCAAACACGGCTTCTGCAGTGGTCTTGAGATATGTCCATTTGCAGACCAAGTGAAGAATATTTTTGAAAATTTACCACTGGAATGACTGGCTCGATAACCGAGCCAGTCATTCCAGTGGTAAGTTTTCAAAAAGGTCTTCTCTTGGTCTGCAAATAGACATTTTCTTTGAGAAAATTGAAATTTTAAAAAACAAATTCGAGTGTTAGTGTTAATGGTGAAATAAGTATTATTTTTTCATAGTAAAGCTCCATGTGCAGATGAAGAGAAGACGATTTTTGACAATTTTACACTGGAATAACTGATTCAATAAGCGAGACAGTCATTCCAGTGGTAAAATTTCAAAAATAGTCTTCTGGTCTGCAAAAGGTTTTACAAAAAATAGTCACTACCAGCAAATACATAGATGGCAGATGCATGCTCAAAATTTCAGTACCAGACGTGTGCCCAAATATTCAAATGCATTTGCAAATGCATTTGGATGTGCATTTTCACTTGCATTTGCACTTGCATTTGAATAAGTTGCAAACATTTGCAGGTGCATTTAAATGCAATGGTGATGGGCTGCATTTGCACTTGCATTTGCATTTGAATCATTTACAAACATTAGCATTTGCATTTAAATGCAATACCCTGCACTTGGACCCAAGCCTGCATGTTACCCATATCAATGTCGGGTGTATGAGCACATTTACATTTGGCCCCGCCCATAGGGTTGGTGGGGGAAGGGGTCAAAATTTAAAAAAATTGATTGTAATGCAACTCCTCCGAAACCATTAGATGGAATTCAACCAAATTTGGTATGTGAGTAACCCATATTAATGTGGAGTAAATGAGCACATTTATATTTCGACCGGCCCCTAGGTTTAGGTGGAGGTCAAAAGGTTAAAAAAAATTGATTGTAATGCAACTCCTCTGACACTGTAGGACGAAGTTCCACCAAATTTGGTATGTAAGTTACCCGTATCAATATCGAGTGCATGAGCACATTTACATTTGCCTCCGCCCATAGGTGGAGGGTGGGGGGGGGGTCAAAAGGTAAAAAAAAACCATTGGACGGAATTCAAGAAAATTTTGTATGTGAGTTACTCATATTAATGTGGAGTGGATGAGCACATTTACATTTGGCCCCACCCCAGGGGTGGGGGATGGGGGGTGAAAAGGTCATGAAATTGATTGAAATGCAACTCCTCTGACACTGTTGGATGAAGTTCAACCAAATTTGGTATGTGTGGTGTCTCACCCACAGGGTGTGGGGGTTACCAATCTGCGTGATTAATACCAACAGGATCCATCGTGTTGAGTTGGTGGATCCAGTAAGATTCACGGTCATTGCGTGGGGAGGTGGCCTCAGTGCTTTCAGAGTCGTGACGCAGAACTTCTATGACTGTATCTGATACTATTTGTATCGTGTCCTGGCAGGTTAAAATGTAGTGCGACTGGTGTGTCTTTGTGTTTGTTGACGTCTCTAAAATGTTCTTTGATACGGATCTGGAATTCTCTCTTAATTTCTCCCACGTATTGTTTATTGCAAACAGTGCAGGTTAGGAGATACACTACATTCATGGTTGAGCAGTATGTTTTCACGTGACATCTATATGTTAGACGTGTGTGTGTGCTCTGGAAAGTTTTCCATTGCTCCATTCTGTGACAAAAGGAAGTTTCCTTTTTGACACGGTTCGACTTTGTTTGGTATCGAAATGCCCTGTTATCCTTTGATAGCGGGGTGGGAGAAATCAGCACAGACTAGTTGGTCTTTAAGCGTTGGGTTCCTTCTATAGCCGAAGAGTGGTTTCTCGGTAAAGGTGTCCCTGCATTTGGGGCTAGTTTGTAGGAGGTCCCAATGTCGGTTGATAATTTTCTTGAGAAGGATACTGTGTGGGTGGTAATCTGTGATGAGAGGTATCTGGTGGTTTTTGGTTTTGTTCTCTTTCGGTTTTAAGAGTGATGGTCTCTCCATTTGGAGGGCTTTGTTATAGCTGTCTATTAGGGGATTGGTGGGATAACCACGATTCTCATAGTGTGCAATCGTATCACAAGCGTGTTTCTCATAGTCTTCAGTGTTGCTGCAGATTCTGCGTATTCTCAGGAATTGGCCATATGGGCTGGCGTCTTTGGTGGCGGTCGGGTGTACTGACTGGTAATGTAGGTACCCATGGGTGTCAGTGGGTTTCGTGGCGGTCGGGTGTGCTGACTGTCGGGTGTCAGTGGGTTTGGTGAAGAGGTCGAATTGGAGTATATGTTTGTCCGAAATCGAAACTAGTATGTCAAGTTACCCATATGATTGCATGGTGCAAAAGGACATTTACATTTGGCTCCACCCACAGGGTGTTGGTTGTGGGATGGACAAAAGTTTGAAGCGTTTCAACCAATCAGAACAACCCTAGTGTGTCTGCCTCGGTATATACACTCAGTCATAGCGGTGCCATCTATACATTGACTATGTGGTATAAAAGCAAACATACATGTAAGCTGTTTATTATTTTGAAACTAATTTGACTTGAAGTCGTTGCTGACTTAGGCAGCAACGACTTCCAGTTAAATAATTTTCAAAACATTCAACAAGCGGAGTATTACATAATAACTAATGGAGTGCATTGGCACTTACACGACATCACACACTGTCGCTTGGAGACAAAATAGCGGCGATCACTGTTCAACATTTACGCGATATTAAAAAGCAGATAATTGTGATACAGGTAAGGAAATGTAACAGGATATGAATGATATTCTATCTATATAATCTATATACCATAATCTATCGGTGTAATACATCATTTGAGATGAGATTAGCAACGCTTTAAAATGACTTCTTGACAACCAATGGCCTGATTTCAATTACACTTGGCAGGAAGCAACCTTAGGGCATAGAGATCGAAGTATATTCAAAGGAATATTCATTGGCCAATTTGGCCAGCAGCCATCTTGTATTTTGGCCACTTTTTAGAAATGTCTTTAAAAATCTTCTCCCAAACCGCATCGGAGATCGAATCAAAATGACATGTAATGAAGCAGCATCAGAGGGAACAGCGGAACCAAGTTTGTTCACGGTAACTTGATTGGCCAAATGAGACGTCACATAAATGTATCAGCGGCCATCTTGGATAACCTTGTTTTCCTAAAAGCAACTTATGTCTCCAGTACCACTAAACAGATCAGGCTGAAATTCGAGAGATATGATTAGGGACAAAGACATTGTCCATGGAAAGTTGATATGTAAAGCACATGGCCGCCGTTGATCTATTAACATTTAGCATGTTTGGCGGCCACCTTAGATTTTCTGGCAATTTCAGAGATCACACAGAAGACTACTTATTAACCACTAGGCCAATTTTAATGAAACTTAGGTAAACCTTCACAGAAATTTGATTGGTAAATTTTCCACTGGTTAGCTTGTTTTGTTAGATTGTGACCAATAATCCCAGGTGAACGATATAGGCCCGTTGGGCCTCTTGCATTATATAAATGTTGTCTTAAAATCTGGCATGCCACAATCATATAGGGTAACTCACATAAGATTACAATTGGAATTGGTTGAATTCCACCAAACTGTTTCGGAGGTAGAGAAATGGACAGATAGATGGATGGAGACAAGTCATACAACCACAATCATAAGGACAATAAAATGTATTGAATTCCGCCATTGCTGGCATTTCCCCCCACCCCACCTCAATCCTGGGCTCCGCAGCGGAGCCGGGCTCCGCAGCGGAGCCTAATTAATGTAAACATCGCAACATAATCATCAATGAGTAACTCACATACCAAATTTAGTTGAATTTCAGCAACCTTGAGTATCTGCAAATTCCTCTGCCTGTCTGTCCATCCATCTGACTTTTTCCGTCCATAATTTGCCAGTAACAGTACAGCTCAGAAATAACATAACATGTTTCCAAGACAAAATAAAATGCACCACTGCATATTTTGAACACAATTGGATTGGAAGACAAAGAGCAATGTCTAATTACATATATTTCCAAAATATTCAACATAATGTTTCTTACATCGTTTTCAAAATTGTACTAACTAATGTGTTTCTGTTTTTGTTTTGAAAACATTTAAACTTATTTATAAGCTGTATTATGCATATAAAATACATGTACACAAGCCAGTTAAAGCGTAAAAGTGCTTTTAACCATTTAATGACCAAGCCGGCCATAAACCGGCATTTTTATTCATCTTGAAATATGTTATTTCTGAAAGTTTTCCACCAGAATGACTGGGCTGACGACCATCTTGGATTTCTGCTGATTTTTTAGATGTATTTAAAAATCTTCTCCAAAACCATTTGAGGGATTGATTCAGAACTCATGAAATTTCATCTAGGGCAAGAGCTGAACCAAGTTTGTGCAAGGGAACTTGATTGACTAAATAATTTGGAGGCCATCTTGGATGACCTAGTTTTTATGAAAACTACTCCAGAACGGCTGAAGGGATCGGGCCGAAATTTTGGAGATATGATTAGGGACTAGGATCCATTAATGTTTGTTCAAGGGAAGTTGAACCGTCAAAAAACATGGCCTCCATGGGCCAATCAAAATATAGCATGTTTGACGGCCATTTGGGTTCTTTTATTTGATGGATTTTGAGGCCGAAATTTGTTTTATATATGCTTTTGAGTATTCTGATCTCAAATTTGCGATTTTTGAAACTGTCAAATAAACGTTTTGGTGGCCATCTTGGATCACTTTCCCGCCAAAAGCTCCCATACTAAAGCAATGGGAAATTTAAAATGTCTTCTCGAGAACTACTGGGCCGATTTCAATTATATTTGGCAGGATGCATCCTTAGGGTATAGAGATTCAGGTTTGTTCAAACAAAGCCGATTGGCCAATTTGGCCGGTGGCCATCTTGGATACTGGCCGATTTTTTAGAAATGTCTTCTCTGACTGTTTGAGCGATTGATTCGCAACTCATGAAATATCATCTAGGGCAAGAGCTGAAGTAAGTTTGTTCAAGGGAACTTGATTGGCCAAATGGTTGGGCAGCCATCCAAAAAAAGGTTGCCCTGGTTTTCATGAAAGCTACTCGCTGAACGGATGGGGCCGAAATTTGGGAGATATGATATTGATGACTAAGGGTCATTATTGTTTGTTCAAGAGAAGTTGATACATAAAGAAACATGGCTTTTGTTTTCTTGTTACAATTCTGCTCACCTCCTTATGGTTCTACTTATTGTTGATGGTCATTCTACATGCAGTTGAAATGCCTATGGCTATGCTCCAGGTGAGCGATATAGGACCCTTGGGCCTCTTGTTTTTAAAATATATAGACCATGATCTAGCCTGCAGTGATATCAAGCAATATATCAATTTTAAAAGGAAATGTCAGTGTTTACAAGCGATTGTTGTGAATGATCTCTTGACCATGCATAGCAGTATAACAGTAGCCTGCACCCTATCTTTTCCATGATGTTGACGCTGATGCCCACAAATATAAATCCTCTTCATGTCCGCAAGACAACCTCCCAAAAAGTTTGTTGAGGGTTCAATCAGAACTGGAGAACTTTATATAGTGACATGCGTGTATGCGCACACGTACACACATGCATGCATGTACGTGTGCGCGCGCACACTTATTTGTTTAATATTACCAGTCATGCAAGTTGTAATTTACAACACCACCATGAACCAGTTGTAATTTACAACACCACCACAAGATTTCATGGCAAAATTAATAGCACATGTACTTACTCAAATATATGACCTGAGAGGCCACACATAGATCCTGTTAATGCGAAGGTGCTCATTTTGGCTATGGGGATGAGCAATTCCTGGTA
>CM067375.1:10217225-10275225 GCA_034401795.1 Chaetoderma sp. LZ-2023a
CTGCTCTTTTCTCCAGATACAGAGATACTTGTAGAAGGTATGTCCGACTCGGTTACATTCTATGATAGCCACGGCTTTGCAGCAAGTAGATGTAAAACTTCTGCGGTACTCGATGTGGGATGGGATAGATGCAATACTGGTTGTTTTGCAGAGTATGTGCTTGTTTGAGGATTGAAGCTGGAGCTAGACTGCTCTTTGCTCCAGATACAGGGATACTTGTAGAAGGTATGTCCGACTCGGTTACATTCTATGATAGCCACGGCTTTGCAGCAAGTAGGTTTAAAACTTCTGCGGTACTCGATGTGGGATGGGATAGATGCAATACTGGTTGTTTTGCAGAGTATGTGCTTGTTTGATGATTGAAGCTGGAGCTAGACTGCTCTTTTCTCCAGATACAGGGATACTTGTAGAAGGTATGTCCGACTCGGTTACATTCTATGATAGCCATGGCTTTGCAGCAAGTAGATGTAAAACTTCTGCGGTACTCGATGTGGGATGGGATAGATGCAATACTGGTTGTTTTGCAGAGTATGTGCTTGTTTGATGATTGAAGCTGGAGCTAGACTGCTCTTTTCTCCAGATACAGGGATACTTGTAGAAGGTATGTCCGACTCGGTTACATTCTATGATAGCCACGGCTTTGCAGCAAGTAGCTTTAAAACTTCTGCGGTACTTGATGTGGGATGGGATAGATGCAATACTGGTTGTTTTGCAGAGTATGTGCTTGTTTGATGATTGAAGCTGGAGCTAGACTGCTCTTTTCTCCAGATACAAGGATACTTGTAGAAGGTATGTCCGACTCGGTTACATTCTATGATAGCCACGGCCTTGCAGCAAGTAGCTTTAAAACTTCTGCGGTACTCGATGTGGGATGGGATAGATGCAATACTGGTTGTTTTGCAGAGTATGTGCTTGTTTGATGATTGAAGCTGGAGCTAGACTGCTCTTTGCTCCAGATACAGGGATACTTGTAGAAGGTATGTCCGACTCGGTTACATTCTATGATAGCCACGGCTTTGCAGCAAGTAGCTTTAAAACTTCTGCGGTACTCGATGTGGGATGGGATAGATGCAAAACTGGTTGTTTTGCAGAGTATGTGCTTGTTTGATGATTGAAGCTGGAGCTACACTGCTCTTTTCTCCAGATACAGGGATACTTGTAGAAGGTATGTCCGACTCGGTTACATTCTATGATAGCCACAGCTTTGCAGCAAGTAGCTTTAAAACTTCTGCGGTACTCGATGTGGGATGGGATAGATGCAATACTGGTTGTTTTGCAGAGTATGTGCTTGTTTGATGATTGAAGCTGGAGCTAGACTGCTCTTTGCTCCAGATACAGGGATACTTGTAGAAGGTATGTCCGACTCGGTTACATTCTATGATAGCCACGGCTTTGCAGCAAGTAGCTTTAAAACTTCTGCGGTACTCGATGTGGGATGGGATAGATGCAATACTGGTTGTTTTGCAGAGTATGTGCTTGTTTGATGATTGAAGCTGGAGCTAGACTGCTCTTTGCTCCAGATACAGAGATACTTGTAGAAGGTATGTCCGACTCGGTTACATTCTATGATAGCCACGGCTTTGCAGCAAGTAGCTTTAAAACTTCTGCGGTACTCGATGTGGGATGGGATAGATGCAATACTGGTTGTTTTGCAGAGTATGTGCTTGTTTGATGATTGAAGCTGGAGCTAGACTGCTCTTTGCTCCAGATACAGAGATACTTGTAGAAGGTATGTCCGACTCGGTTACATTCGTAATTTGCAGCAAGTAGCTTTAAAACTTCTGCGGTAACATATTCTGTAAGTCTTCAATGTTCATCGTACAAATCTGGGCTTAATATTAATAGAGGGATCAAATCTGTCACTCAAGTGTCTTCAGGTCATAATCAAATTATCGCAATCAAAATGACAGAAGTCGAAACGCCTTTTCACGAAAGTGTATGAATTGTATGTCTTTGGTGAATTTTCTCTTTAATAAACACTTTGTTGAATATTTTGAAACTAAATTGACTTGGAGCTGTTGCTGCAATAGGCAACAACAGCCCCCAGTCGCATTAGTTTCAAAATATGCATCAGCGTACTTGTATATTTACATTGAAATTTAGATTCTGCGAATTCAGGTTTCAACGTTTGAAATTGGTCCCAACACATGGACAATGCAGGATGGAATGGAGCTAGAAATGGGCGGGGCAAGGCAAGGCTGGAAATGGATCCCTCTATTATAGCCAGCGGGACCAGTGACCAGTAACTCTCAGGACCAGTGACCAGTAACTCTGAGGGATTATCTAAAAATTTGTTGATGAGTCCTTATACTCTCATCGTACTAACATACGGCCACTCACATAGCTACGCTGTTGGAGGCGTACTTGCAAACCTGTGATTTCTCGCTATGTGAAGTAACATTAAGCTAGTAGGCTGAAGGTAGCCAATCAGATTTCTGCCTACTTCACGCGACGGGCGAGGCTTCGTCTGGTGACCTAATTTACAATCACAAAAACAACGGCGATCGTGACGCTGTTGAACTGGAAAGAGATATTTGCAAAAGTTTGCAATAGTTTTGCTCTAAAGAAGTTATCTGAGGAACAGAAAATGTGTAGATTGGTTTTCGGTAACAAAACCCGGTAGTTTGGTTTACGCACATGTGTAAATTTGTCTTCTTCATGATTTCTTATCGAGCAATCTCATTGGCGCAAGTTGACTGACCCCAGCTCATTAATATGTATGTATCTTCGTGAACTTAGCACAAACATCAAAGGCATACAAGCAATGTACTCAATACGGGAACGTAGTGGGAGGGCGAGGATCGTGCAATAGGACGATGTTATACTCTATAATTAGGACCATATGAGCACCGAACTCTTTCTTGTCAAGACACCCAAAACTGACATTTGCACTGTCCTTGAATTATGTTCCTTTTCAGATCTTCAAGATAGTATTTTTGAAAAATTTCCACAGGCTTGATAACAGAGCCAGGCATTCCAGTGGTGAATTTTCAAAAATAGTCTTCACTTGTCTTGCAAATGGACATTGAATAAAAGCAAGAAGACTGACAGCAGACAGGCACACAGGCTGGCAGGCAGGCAGACAAACAGGCAGGGATGGGATAAATGCAATACTGGTTGTCTGCTAGGGTTAAAGATTCCATACCTCCAGTTGTTGATGTGTGGTGCATGCCTTTCTTATCACAGGAACATTGCGGGTTGGTCATCATTACAAATCACAATGGGAGATAACTCCAGTCAGGGTAACGCTTTCCAGTATGACAACAAACAGTAGCCGATGGTTTGGTATAGTCTTTGCGCAGAGTAAGTAAATTTTATCCACATAAGCTGTCAAACTAAGTACCTGGTGAATATTTAAATAATTTTGATTGCGTTTTGTGGCTGCCTATGACAAATGTAGGGATCAGATCTGTGTCTCGAGTATCCGCCGTCATAATCAAATTCATCAGCCCATTTCATATTTCTCGGTATGAACACACGTGTAATATTCATTGACAGATTGTCATTGGTCAGATAGCACTTAAGAAATAACTTCATTGGTTAGATAACTTGTAATAATCCCTCATGCCCTGTGGCACCGCAAATGTTTCATAGCGACGCTGATGGTGAAAATGTCAACATGACAGTATAAGCTGTGTTGTTGAATTTTAAAAGTTGTATTGAAAGTAATTTCAAGTTCAAAATACGATGTTTTGTTTGTCATTAATTTTTATGGCGCATTGCTTAGCACTGTTAGCAAGTGATTCATCACAGTGACAAAAACAAACAGGACAAAATGGTGCGTTAACACTGATTTCAGGGATTGAATTTATGGTAAAATTTGTCAAAATATCTTTATATAATAAATATAATCTCAAACTCGGTCCCATTTAATATCACTATTATCAATCTCATCAAAACTTATCAAATTGCACTCGCTAAAGCTCGGTGCAATATGATAATTTTTGTCTTGGTTAAAGCTACTGGTTCAGGCAAATACACTATCTCAGATTTGTCTCTTAAGCTATATAACTCATTTCACTATCTAAATACAAGACTATCTGAGCATTTAACAACCAATGAAATGATGTGCTATCACCGTTCCAGTGATCGTCAAATACCGCATTTCAGCTTTGTCAATCGATGATTTAGCCATTTTGTTCGTCTTCCAGACAAACAGAAACTGAAGAGGGAAATCAAACGCACGTCACGTGACGTTAATACCAGCACTTGTATTGCCTCATTTACTTTCGGTTTCGTTTTAGCTTTTGTTGACGACTGATATGCCTGCTGCAAAATTATGTAATCGACTGTATTTAACAGTCACAACTAGAAAATCCTCAAAAACACTTCAATAATTTTCTATTCCTAGAAATAACAATTGATTCGTGAATTGGTGCACATATGATACTTATCGCGCAGGTAAGGCGATGTCACGAAAACTGATAACTCTTGACAAATTGAAATTCTGCACACGCGATTCCTACAAACGTTTAGCGATTTATTGTGTTCCTGGGATTTAACAAAATAATGAAGAGACAACTAAAAAGAGGCTGTCAGAATAGATTTAACTTTGTTAGCGTTGTAGCATTGAGGGCAGCAGCTGTCGTCATATGCGTAGTGATAAGAACTTGGTGTAAATCAAGAGTCAATACTCCAGCAGCGAAGCGTCTGAAGACAGTTATCCAGAGACTAATTGATCTATGCGTAAGTAGGCCCAGATAGAGGTTTCAGATTGATAGCTCAAACAAATAAAAACTAGATTGAGCGGTTCACAGTTTTTAACTTTAATTAACACCACCACCCCACAACCCACAACCCCACCCAACCCAACCCCGGGGGAGGGGTTAAATGTAAATGTCCCTTTGCACTACACAATCATATGGGTAACTCAAATTGGTCGAATTTCGTCCAACAGTGTCAGAGGAGTTGCATCATTACAACCAATTTCATAACCTTTTGACCCCATTCCCACCACTTGGGGATGGGACAAAATGTAAGTGTGCTCACCCACTCCACATTGATATGGATAACTCACATACGAAATCTGTTTGAATTCCGTTCAATGGTTTCGGAAGAGTTGCATTACAATCAATTTTGTGACATTTTGACCCACACCCCACCCACCCCTGGGACGGGGCCAAATACAAATGGGCTCATGTACTCCACATTGATATGGGTAACTCACATACCAAATTCGGTTCAATTCTGTCCAACGGTTTGGGAGGAGATGCATTACAATGAATTACTGCAGGTAAAAATGTGACCTTCTGACCCCGCCCCTTGGGGGCAGAGCCAAATGTAAATGGCCTCTTGGACTCCGCAATCATATGGGTAACTCACATATCAAATTTGGTTAAGTTCTTTCTAATAGCTTCAGAGGAGTTGCGTTGCAAGTGATTTCACCTTTTGACCCGTGTCCCGGCCCCTGGGGGGCAGAGCTAAATCTAAATATCGTCTTGGAAAGCGGAATCCTATGAGTAACCCACATACTGGTACCAAATGTGGTTGAATTCCTTCCAATGGTTTCGGAGGAGGTCCATTACGTGTACAATTAATTGTGTGACCTTTTGACCCCCCACCCATTCCCCACCCATCCTGGGGGGGGGGGGGGGGGGGTTGTATTCTGTCACACAATTTCGGATGAGATGCATTACAATGAATTTACGCAGGTTAAAAATTCACCTTTTGACTCCAGCTCCTGTGGGCAGAGCCAAATGTAAATGGCCTCATGCACTCCACAATCATATTGGTAAGTCACATATCAAATTTGGTTGAGTTCTGTGTAACCGTTTCAAAGGTGTTGCGTTACAAGTGATTTGACCTTTTGACACCTGCCCTGCCCCCGGAGTGTGGGGGGGTGGGGGTGGGGAGTGGGGGTGGACGGAGCCAAATCTAACCATTGTCTTGCAAAGCAGAATCACATGGGTAACCCACATTACAAATTTGGTTTAATTCCACCCAACATTTTGCGAGAAGATAGCGTGACGGATGGAGGGACAGGACGGAGGCGATTACAATATCCCGACGTTTTTTTAAAACGTGGGGATAATAACTATCCCATCCTCCGAAGCCTTTATTTTGAAATTACAAAGGCAAAATATGCCCACAGTGCCAGCATCGCCTACCTGGAACATAGATGCATTTGTCCGACAAATAGACAAACTAATGGAGCCCATTGATATATTGTCGAAAATTATAATGTTCGCCAATAATAAAACCAATTGTCGCTTCAAAATCCATCATATATTTCAATATGTCCGCCAACATGCTGAATTCTGATCTTTTGTTATAGTACTTACTGTAAAATGTAAATGGGCTCTTGTACTCCAGATTGATATGGGTAATGCACATACCAAATTTGGTTGTATTCTGTCACACAATTTCGGAGGAGGTCCATTACGTGTACAATTAATTGTGTGACCTTTTGACCCCAAACCCATTCCCCACCATGGCGGAGCGATTCAGGAGAAGTAATTTTCACGAAAATTAGGTGATCCAAGATGGCCGCGAAGCATTTGGCTCATCAAGCTCTAACACTTTGTTCTGCTGGTACCCTAGATGTTGTTTTTGAATTTCGAATCAATCTCCCAAGCGGCTTCGGGGAGACAATTTTTATCCCTTTAATTACCAAATTTGGTCAAGAAAATCTGAATATTTGCTTATTGAATATCCATTTGCAGGCCAAGATAAGACTATTTTTGGAAATTTACCACTGGAATGACTGGCCTGGTTATCGATCCAGTCCTGCCAGTGATAAACTTTCAAAAAGTCCTTTCCTTGTCCTGTGAATGGACATTCCTCAAGACTATTGCATAGGCCGGCTTTGGCATGAAAGGGTTAAAGACGGTTCTAAAAATCGGCCAAAATCCAAGATGTCTGCTCGTCAAATTTGTAGATGGGCTTCGTTTTAACAACCTTGTATTCCTATGTTCCAAGGATGGTCCCTATCAAATTTGGTTAACCTCGGCCAACTGTTTCTTGAGAACAGATTAGAAATTTTATATTTATATTCAAGATAGCCACTGGTCGTAAGCGGCCATATTGGATTTTGAGTGATCGTAGATTTCAGTAGGTTTCTTCCTTAGCCGTAGTCCAGATATCCTATGAACTTTAAAGTGGTCTGAAGAACAATAGTGAAGGTATCATCAGTAAACCCATTTTCAAGATGCTGCCGATGGCTGGTGGCCATATTGGATTTTGGATCAGCGCCGATTTCGATCGGTTTCTTCTGCAGATTCAGCTCAGTCATCGGTTAAAGTTTTAAAGCGATCCAACAAACAGTAGCACAGTTATCATCCGGAAACCAATTTTCAAGATGACCACCCCACTCCCCACAAGTGGCGCATAATACCCGACCATGATGACAACCCAATGAATGAGAGCTCTCAGAAAATATTTATTCCTCCTCAGACCCAGACCAGTCATCCTTATTAAGTGTCAAATAGATCCGTTAAACGGTCAAGGAGGTATCGTCCGGAAACTAATTTTCAAGATGGCCACCACTGACTGGTGGCCATCTTGGATTTCGGATCATCGTCTATTTCGATAGGTTTCTTCCCAAGACCTAGTCCAACCACCCTATAAAATTTCAATGCGATCCGATAAACGGTAACAGAGTTATTATCTGGAAACCAATTTTCAAGATGGCTACCATTGGCTGGTGGCCATCTTGGATTTTGGATCATCGTCTATTTCGATAGGTTTCTTCCCAAGACCTAGTCCAACCACTATGAAATTTCAATGCGATCCGACAAACGGTAACCGAGTTATCATCTGGAAACCAATTTTCAAGATGGCCGCGATTGGCTGGCAGCCATCTTGGATTTCGGATCATCGTCGATTTCGATAGGTTTCTTCCCAAGACCTACTCCAACCACCCTAGGAGGTTTCAATGTGATCCGCCAAAGGGTAACAGAGTTATTGTCCGGAAACTCATTATCAAGATGACCATTGATGGCTTGCAGCCATATTGGATTTTGGATCGACGTCGATTTCGATAACTTTTTTCATCAGACTTAATCCAGTCATCATCACCCACCAACCCACACACACATCTCTCTGAGACACGTCGCAAAATTTGATTCCCCTCTATTCTGGCTACATCACTGTTCCCGTCTATGGAGTCGCCAAACCCTCTGACATGTCTGAAAGCCATTTCTAAATTGTATGGACACAGGCCCTAGAAAAGGGAAAATCAGCTATTTTAAGCTACTGGTTTTGGAAAGATTATGGACATTTGAAGCATTGGGAGTCTTGCATACTAAATGTAAACAATAACTGAAATATCAAATACAATGATGGCCTCTAAAGATTTGCTTTAAATGTACACTGATTGTACATATCATAAATGGGGCTTGAAATTCCTAAACGAAGTTCGGAAAGTCAGAAAAAGTATGAATTTATTATTCTTGAAAGCATTATGAAATATGAAAGAATAGAATACAACTGGGCAGTGTATGTACACCCCACCAACTCCAATACCTGGATTTGGTGTAGGCCTAGATATTGAGTGATGAGAATTCCTTAACATTTTATTGTATACCCACTTGTCATAGCCTGATGAATGACAAAAGATAGGTTGCTGCTTCTATACTGACATTCAATTGATGCCAATAATGTAAATTATATGTACTTAGTCTACGCTTGCCGATTTGATGTCTAACACGTCTAATGTATATTATTTATTATTTCATGTAATCACTGATTTACCGACACTTAATCCTATATTCAGAACTCCAGTTACACAAATTTCCTTAACATCAGTCCACATCGATGATGATGATGATGATCAACAGAATGTGACCTGTGGGTGCACAACAGTGATACTGAGCTTTCCAATGCCAGTACATATGACTTCCTGTTGTAAAGCTATCCAAGTTGATCTAAGTGATAAGCAGCTCCAGTGTGATTTCAATTCCCTATTATTTGGTCTAAAATACCTGCCACCTCTTCCGTAACATCAACAGCGCTGATATGACAAATAAGACTGATAATAATAACCCTCATGATAGATACTGGATAAGCAAAGTGATACATATTATTCATGTAATGACAGCTTTAAAGAGAATTTAGAAGAGGACAGCGAAGTCATCAGTGAGCCAAACTATATGGGTAGAAACTTTCCAGACAGACAGTTTCTTGTTTAATCATGTCTATTGCAATCATTTTCATTTTGTCCGATTAACAAGTGGTTCGGTTTGCTACATTTCCACACATGTGATAGACGCGATCCTGATTGTGAAACGAGTACATGTATGCCATGGCGTAATTTGTTATCAACAGTTGTTATTACACCACAAAAACATCCATTACCGTTCAATTACTACTTGCTAAATCAAATATCTGCATTTAGCTATCAGAATAAGATTTTTATGCTCGCTTACATACTCCCTAATGCCAATACCATCACCATGTAGACCCTCAACCAGGCTTCTGGAAGAGGGACCCCTGCATTAGCCTTACAATAGATTGGCACCAGTCTGTGCTCACTCCTTAGTGACGCTTGTCACTAAGCACGCTCGCACATGCGCAGTAGGTCCTAAATGTGAAAACTGATTCACTTTTCAAATATTCTGCTAGCAGAACAGTTTGCCTGCTATCAATCTGTTATAAAAGTTTTAGCTTTGCTCTGAAAGTTTTCAGTTACAATCTATTTGACTATCGAAACATGCCTACCATGAAGTCAATCCTTCCTAAGTTATGTTTAACTTTTATATCATGGTGTTTTAGAGGTGTATGTAACTCTAGTTTTTGAGTTACCAGTTTTCGTGTCACTACTCCCGTTTTCGAGGTTAGAGTAACCATGCCTATTATATACCATCAAAGTACCATGTTTTTAAAATAGCCAATACCACTCCTATTAATGTAGATCCTAGTGCTCTCAAACAAGAACATTCAAGAATCATATGATTCAAGTCTTCAGTCACTATTCTTAGTACGCCTATGACGTGTCCTTTGTAGATTTTCTCATTGGATTTTTAACGAAGCTAGTGCTTTATTTGCTATCATTTCTTATTTTCATAGGAAGTGGCCTTATCTTCTGAGAAAGTCAAATGTACATCAAACAAGTGTGATCGTTTTCATTCTAAAGACTATGCGGGCCACGTTTGCCTGAGGTGACCTCTTGCACCCCTCAAAAAATGTGTGGGATTTGTAAGGGTTGGCCGTTGGTCATCTCAAAAGCTTTCTTCAAAGATTTTGTCGCTAAGCCTGCGTTGCTCTCAGGTCGCTCTCCCTACGTTGTGTGTACTAAGGCAGTAACAACTGCTTCTACCTCTGATAAAACGTCTGTATCTACAACGGAGGGGGGCCTGCTCTTCTAGCTCTTCCCTAGATCCGGTTATGGCATTATTTGCCAGGTTCGAATCCTTTGCTAACAAAATCTTTAGATGAGCGTGTTTCATCGGCGATTAAGGCTGCTAAAGTGGAGTCGTCAGACTCTGAACTCAGCCCTCAATCTCGTTCGCGTAATTGGGGTAAGCCTGTTTCTTTGATGTCTAGACAACAGATTAAGTCTCCGAAAGGTAAATCTGGTGATTCTAGAAAGAAGCCTGGTAAGTCATCCTTTGGTAGGAACCAGGCTAAAGACCATGTTAGTCTTGAGGGTCAGCATAATCCTCAAGCGATGGCATCGGTGGTGGAAGATTCTGATTACTCTTCTCATGCCAAAGTTCATTTCTTTGTGATCCCTATTGCCAGAAATGTATTAAGATCTTCTATCGCCTCTGCTCCCGTCTCTGCTCCTGGCTTGTCCGGGCAAGCGGGTTTGCATTCCGGATTGTCTTCTGGTTTTACCGGGCATCCAGAAATGAGCACTGTGATTGTTTCTGGCATGGCTGAACATCCGGTGTCTCATGATAATCTGGCTTTTCCGTCTACTTCCGTTTCCGGTGTTGCCGGTTCCAGGTGTAGGGTTCCTGATTCCGGTAGGAAGAATGTGATTCCAGGTCTGTTGGACCCGGCCTTGCATCAATCGTCTATTTCCGTTTCCGATTTTTCAGCCTCCTCTTCCGGTAGTAGTGTTGCTACTTCCGGTAGGAGGAATGTACATCCGGGTCTGTTGGACCCTTCTATGCATCATTCCTCTTCTTCCATTTCCGGTTTGCCAGCTTCCTCTTCCGGTAGTAGTGTTGCTACTTCCGGGAGGAAGAATGTATATCCGGGTCAGTTGGATCCGTCTTTGCATTATTCTTCCTCTTCCTTTTCTGGTTTGCCAGTTTCCGGTTCCGGTAGTAGTGTGGATACTTCCGGTAGGAAGAATGCACTTCCTGGTCTGTTGGACCCGACTGTGCATACATCATCCTTTTCCGGTCCAGTTTTGTTAACTCCGTTTCTGCTTCTCGTGACAGTCTATCTGCTTCCGGCTTAAGAGATGCTTCTCCAGGTCAAGTTGATCCGGTGAACCATTCTATTTCTGGGCACAGTGTTTCGGTTTCTGCTGGAAACAATTTTTGCGCATCAAATTATGAGCTGCCGACTAACTCGGATTCCCATTTTAGTAGTATGTTAGTTCCTTCTGATTCTAACTATTTTCGCGCCGCTCCTACTCCGTTTTTGATAGGCATTATCCTGATCGTTCTTCTCTCTCTCAGTCTGTCCTTTCTTCAGAGTTTGCTCATCCTTCCTTTCATGATGTAGTATCAGTCTCATTCTACTTCCTCTCCTCTCCTCTCTCAGGTAGTTTCTCAGAAAGGCAGTAGTCATCCTTCTTCTTCCTCGTCTTCTGTATTGTCGGCTAGGGATTTTTCGTCTTCCCATGTTTCTAATTCTTCTTCTCTCTTTCATTCTTCTACTATCTCTCCTCCTCCAGGTTTTCTTCATGTTCCGGCTTCTCATCATCAGAACTTTTCTTCTTCTCATATCCCTTCTTCATTTTCCTCTCCGTCTGTCTCCACTCTTTCTTCCTATTCTTCATCTTCTCCTGCTTTTGATCATTTGGATCCTATTGTTTCTGTCGTTCTTTCTCCAGAATTGGAATTTCAGATAGTTGATTCAGGTTTAGATTTTTCTTTGTTTTCAGTAAGTCGAGATTCCTCTCTTCATCGCTCTATTATTTCAGCTAGATTTTCAATTCTTTCCAGATTTTCAGCCAGTGGTTTGGATTCATACTCCTTCATTTCTAATCAGCGAGAAGACCGTGGTATTAGTCCTTCTGATCAGTCTTCTTTGGTTTTGGACCCTTTCTCGGACGCTACCTCTAGAGTTTTATCCTCTCCTTCCTCTAAGAATCTTTGATTCTTCTGCTTCTCTAGATTCAGACCTTTGTCCTCCTCCCTCTTCTCCATCTCATTCTTCTCTCAATGCTACTCAGAGATCAGTCAGGGCCAGGGATCTGAAGAGGTTCTACCCTGTGAGGGCCTCTCCAGTTGACTGGTCTAAGTCTCATCAATGGATAGCTTCTTCTCTATCTCTTCCTCTTCAGGATGAATTTTCAATTGATCCTCCTTCATTCGCATCTGCTCTTTCATCTTCAAACTCTTCATCTAATGCTCCTTGTGTTCTTCCAGTGGATAATTTGGTAGTAGATATGTTGGATTTTTATCTTAATGATGTTCAATCAAAAGATTTCTCTCTTACTCCCAAGATAGATGCTCCGGTGCATGTTCCGAAAGATGATTTTATTAAATTGGCTTCTACTCAATCTCTTAATGGTCCGACTTGGGATGTTCTTTCTTCGAATCTGAAGGACTCCTCTAAGGTAGAATCGTCTTCTAAACCTTTTCAAATGGGAGTCTGTTTGTCGTGCTCAGTTGAAATCAGCTAATTTTCTGGTCCTTCTTTCAGAGGCTCTTCTCAGGAATCAGGAGAAGGGTGGTCAGATTCCTCCTGAAGTTTTTCGTTCGTTAGTCGATCTTTCAAGAGGTTCCTTGAACTTGGTTTGCCATTCCTTGGGCTTCATCACCTCTAAAAGAAGGTCACGGAAACTTTCAGAAGTTAATAGTTCGAACTCTCAGGACTAACCTGATTTCTGCTCCTCCTTTCGGATTGGATATCTTCGGCCAGAATTCTAATTCAATTCTTAGAGCGGAGTCTGATCATCTTAGATCAGCTAAGGATCTGCGTGATCAGATTTCTATTTTGAGGGCTTCAGCTAAAAGAGACTTCCTCGGTCAAGAGTCTGTCTTCCTCTCCCAGGAGGAAGAGTCTCAAGCCGGATGAGTATGGGGCTTATCCTTCTAGGGTTTTCACTAACTCTAATCAGTCCAACGTTTCCCAATCCAGATCCGTGGAGGAGGATCGTTTCAACTCCATTTCTTCTCATAGACCTAGAGCCCAAGCTCGTCAAGCCCCTTCTCAGGTGAGAAGCGGTCAGTTTTCCTCTCGAGGTTCTAGATCTAGTTCTAGAGGCTGCTCCTCTAGAGGTTTTCAACCTAGACAGGTTTGAAGGGATCAGCCCGGGTAGGCCTTTCCTCTTCTCCTTTCCCAGTCCTTCCTCCTCTTCTACCACCTTTGGATCTATCAGTGCAGTCCATTCTTCCCAGCGTGCCAGTAGGAGGGCGCCTGTCTCTGTTTTGCGAGACTTGGCAAGCCCTCGTTCAGGACTCCTGACTTTTAGAACAAATCTGCTGGGGGTATGCACTGTCTTGGATAGATCAGCCTCCTCCTCTGTCTTGCCAGCCCAAATGGACTCCAGTTCCATCCAATCTGGAGAAGTTGGGAGCCCTGGTAGATGAATTGGAGTCTGTGTCTAAAGAAGGCTATAGAAGAGGTTCCTTGTTGGAGAGTAGACCCGGGCTTCTACTCAACTCTTTATCTAGTCCCCAAGAAAACAGGTGGATGGCGTCCAATTATCAATCTAAAGAGATTAAATCTTCTAATATCTACTCCAAAATTCTTGATGGAGACTGTATCTCAGATTATCGCCAGTCTGAGTCCAGGCATGTGGACATCGTCCATAGACCTAAAGGACGTCTATTTTCATATTCTCGTCCACCCTTCTTTCAAAAAGTTCATGAGATTCGCTTTCAAGGGCCGGGTATGGCAGTTCATAGTCATGCCTTTCGGCCTGACCACGGCTCCTTTCTTCTTCACCCGCCTAGTGTCAGCAGTTGCAGGAATTCTGCACCGTCGTTCTATTCCCCTTCACGTTTATATACACGATTGGTTACTAAAAGCAGAATCTTCCTCAATTCTGTCACGTATCGTTCCAGAGGTCTGCTGTCTGGCTTCCAGTCCAGGATGGATCATAAATCTAGGAAAAATCATTTTTGGCTCCGTCTCAGGTTTTCACCCACCTAGGCGTTTCTTTCGACCTGGTTCGAGGCTTAGTCTTCCCTTCAGATATAAGACTAGAAGCCATCCTAGTAGCCATGGATATTCTGTCCTCCTCTGCCATGGTCAGAGCAATCTTTTTTCTCAGGGTGATAGGCTTGATGGGCAGCGTCGAGAACATCATTCTGTGGGCGGCGCTGATAAGAAGACCTTTCCAGATGTATCTTATGTCCCTGTGGAAACAGTCAATTCATTCAATTTACCATCAGATCCCTGTCAGAGAGCATTTAAGTCCCCACCTAGAATTTTGGAAGAATCCCTCTCTGCTTCTGATGGGTGTTCCTCTGGTCAAGTCTTCTCCTCAAGCGATCATCTTCACAGACGCTTCCCAGGAGGGATGGGGAGCGGTCTGGGATTCCCTGTCTGTCTCAGGCCTGTGGTCCCTGGAGAAGTCGGCAGCCCACATCAACATTCTGGGGTTGTGGGCTGTCAAGAAGGCTATCCTTTCTTGGTCGGATCGATTCGATCAGACAATTCAACAGTAGTCTCTTATATCAACAAGCAGGGGGGCACAAAGTCGTCTCTCCTTTGTTTGGAGGTCTGGAATCTCCCCATGTAGATCTGTTCGCGACCTCTCTGAATGCCCAGATCTCCTCTTTCATGTCTCTTTTTTCGGACAATCAGGCGTTGGCTGTGGACGCCCTGTCTCAGTCCTGGACAGGAATCTTCGCTTATGCGTTCCCTCCAACTATCCTGGTTCCTTTAGTTCTGAAGAAAGTCAGGGACCAGTTCTGCGAGATTTTGTTGATAGCTCCCTTTTGGCCAAAAAGGATCTGGTTTGACGATCTTCTCAATCTTCTAGTAGACTTCCCTCATCTGCTTCCAGTGTTCCCAGATCTGTTGTCCCAAGTAAGGGGAACTTGCCTTCATCCAAACCGAGGAAACTTTAGTCTGTGTGTTTGGAGAATAGCGAGTGCTCTGTCCCTGAGAATAAATTTTCTGCAAGATCTCAGGAAATCATTGATTCGGCCAGGAGGGAGTCGACCCGAAGAGTTTACAAGGGTCGACTTAAGATTTTTGGAGAATGGTGTTCAAATCATGATCTCGTGCCCGATTCTGTTTCTATTTCCCAAGTGTTAGATTTTTTATCCTATCTGTTTGATTCTCTTCATCTGACTGCTAACACTGTTAGAGGATATAGATTTTCTTTAGCATCTTCTCTTCCTTGTTTGTTAAACGCTGATGTTAAAGATACTAAGGTTCTTAATGGTGTCATCAGAGGTTTAGGTAATATTCGTCCTCCTATTGCTAAACCTTTGCCTTCCTGGAACTTGGCTTTGGTTCTTCAGGTTTTGGCAGGTCATCATTTCGAACCTATCTCTACGATTAGCTTAAAGCTTTTAACTTTTAAGGCTGTTTTTCTAGTGGCCTCTGCTTCTGCTAGAAGACGATCTGAGATCCATGCTTTTTCCGCTGAAAAGGATCGATTTATTGAAGCTGGGGACGGTTTGGTCTTATATCCTAGAAGGGATTTTTTATCAAAATCTCAATCAAACCGTTTTTCAGCTAAGCCGATTATTTTGAAATCTTTATCTTCCTTTTCTCCGTCTGACAGATTTTGGTGTCCAGTCAGAGCTCTTAAAGCTTATAAGCGTCGTACCGATTTTAAGAGATCCGATCCGTCCCATTTCTGGGTTCCGTATGCGGAAGGGGTAGCCAGACCAGTCTCTAAAGCATCTATTGCTAGATGGATTTGTGAAACCATTCAACTCTACTACGAGATTGCTTCTCCTGAGCAAATCAATCTCTCTCACATTAAGACTCATGATGTTAGAGGGATGGCTACCTCTTTCGCTCTTTTTGCTGGCGCTTCTTTAGACGAAGTTATGCAAGTTGCAGGATGGAAATCCGAGTCTACTTTTACCACTTTTTATTTGAAAGACCAGAGCGCAGCGGCTTCATTCTTTAGGAACATTACTATTTTAACAAAAAAGGCTGAAGACCATTTACCAAGCACATCCCACCATTTTCGTTAGGACTGTGCATCTGCGTGTAATGGTGAGAGTTGTTCTTTGGTTTTTATTGATTTCTTTATATTTTAAGGTTTTATTTAGTTGTTAATCACCGTGTGATTGATTTAGATGCACCATTATGTTTTGTTATCAACATTTGGTTTGTCTTGTTTGATTTTTATCCTTGCCTATGGATTATCAAATCTCCTCCCACCATTGTTTCGTAGTGGGACACTGACCAAATCTACGGGTTTAGCAAGTAGTGATTGAATGGTAATGGATGTTTTTGTGGTGTAATAACAACCCCCAACAGACCCCCCCCCCCTTTAGTGGGTTGGTCTGTAGTTTTATTAACCACTATAAAAAACATACTTACCATTCAATCACTACGACCCGGCCTCAGCCACCCTGCTGGTTATTGATTTGAGAATCTAGGCTGGATATATGGCACTTAAATTTAGAAAAGTGAATCAGTTTTCACATTTAGGACCTACTGCGTGAGCGTGCTTAGTGACAAGCGTCACCAAGGAGTGAGTACAGACTGGTGCCAGTCTATTGTAAGGCTAATGCAGGGGGTCCCTCTTCCAGAAGCCTGGTTGAGGGTCTACGTGGTGATGGTGTTGGCATTAGGGAGTATGTAAGCGAGCATAAAAATCTTATTCTGATAGCTAAATGCAGATATTTGATTTAGCAAGTAGTGATTGAACGGTAAGTATGTTTTTATAGCGGTTAATAAAACTACAGACCAACCCACTAAAGGGGAGTCTGTTGGGGGATTTCTACATTTGTAAAGACGATTACCATCAACTGCTTTTCATGTGCATGAACCGTTATATCAGATATACATTTCTTTAAGTATCAAAAATTCTACTGCCATGGTGTACTTAGATCTGTATTGCTAAAACTGGGCTCAAAGGAGTAACATGCTCACATGGACCTGCAAAATTTAGTGACTTCTGATATATTGTATGGATAAACTGACAAACAGACAGCACCAACCGCAATACTCACACCAGCCTTCGGTAGCATAAATAACAAGATTTAAGTTTTTAATGAATTCGCCACAGCTACGGAGAGTTATGGCACAGAAACTGATTTTTGAAGATGGCTTCATATTAGCCATTTGGAACAATTTTTATAGATAACTCACATATTAGATCCATTTTACATGCAGATTTCAATAGTTTTACGATAAATGTTGCAGAAACTGATATACAACCTGACTGCCTAGTAGGCTATTACATGTAGCTATTTTACGTGTATTGTAAATCCAAGCTAATTACTCACACCACCAACTGCCAGTGTGAGTATTGCTGGTGGAGCTGCCTGTTCGTTTGTCTGTTTTTCCAAGGCATATCTCCTGAATCCTTTGATATAGAATAACCAAATTTGGCACATGAATTCATATTGTAAGTGGCTAGAAAGAATTTTAGTTTAAGGTCAAACAGTCAAACATAAAGGTCATGGCCATCAGTTAGTGCATACCGGAATACACATTTTCCTCGATCATGTCTATAACTCTGCTATGCAAGAAGATAAAATCGCCATATCTGTAACAAACATTCATATATTGTGGCTGGATAGAAGCAAAACTTAGCTTTAGGTCAAAAGTTCAAATGTCAAGGCACATGGTTATTTAGAGCATATTGGAAAACACATTTTCGTCGATAATTCTGCAATGCAAGAAGATAGAATCACCAAATCCATACCATACATGTATGTTCACATTGTGGTTGGTTAGAAGCAAAATTTAGTCTGAAGTCAAAGGTTCAAATATTGAGATCATATGGTCAGTTAGTGCATTGTCAAAACCGAGTGCAACTTTGGCATGAGTCAGCATCTCCATTGAGTGCATTCTGGTTTTATTCTACATAACATTGAACCACAATCAAAAGTCACTAATGACAGATGGTCTCTTACAATTAGTAAATTTCCATAATTAATGCTATTTTGGTTCAGAAGATGGCGATTCATCAAAACAAGTAGGTGTTACATGTAGATGTCTTGAGGAAACAACAACTTCTAATGCAAAGGACAGATGTGGTCTTTATATTGCTGATGCAAAAGACAGATGTGGTCTATAGCTTTGACTAAAGTATTCATACTAGAACTATTATTGTTGGGATAGATGATAATACTAAACTAGTGAAAACCTGATACTTTATCTGGCTGATGTACATTTATTTACATTTAAAATATATAAACAGTAATGATAATTGACAATAAGTTGTAGTCACCGAAGATAGATTGTCTCTTACTCCACTTACATTGGAATGTTGAAATAATCTTTTCATTCACAAGACTAGATTGCTCGGTCGATGACACGTCATCACAAATTTCCACGTTCACACCTTTTACCACACACACACACGCGCGCGTGCACACACGCACACACACACACACACACACACACACACACACACACACACACACACACACGCGCGCGTGCACACACGCACACACACACACACACCCACACCCACACAGGTGACACCTCTGGGGTGGAACTAAATGTAAACGTGATCTTGCACCCGCACCCTTATGGGTAACATACATATGTAGCAAATTTGTTTGAATTCCATCTAATGGTTTCGTAGGAATTGCGTTGCAATCGATTTGACCGTTTGACCTCTCCTGTACACACTGTCTCCCCCCCCCCCATCCCACTGGGGATGGAGGCAAAAGTACATGTAAATGTGCTCTTGCACCCCCAAACCAATATGGGTAACACGCATACGTACCAAATGTGTTTGAGTTCCAGCTATTGGTTTCCTAGGAGTTGTGTTGCAATCGATTTAACCCTTGACCTCTCCTTTACACACACCCCCCCCCCCCCACTCGGGACGGAGTCAAAAGTACATGTCAATGTACTTTTGCATGCCACACTCATATGGGTAACAAACTGCGTCCAACAGTTTCAGAGAAATTGCATTACAATCAATTTCTTGACCTTTTGACCCACCCATCCTCCAACGACAGGGGTGGCGGGGCCGAGCCAAATATAAATGTTGTCTTGCATGCCACAGTCATGTGGGTAACTGCCGCAATCATATGGGCAATGCACATACCAAATTTTGTTTAATTTCATCCAACGGTTTCAGAGAAGTTGCATTACAATCAATTGTTTGCCATTTTGATCCACACACCCCACACCCATGGGGCCGGAGTCTAATGTAAATGGCTTCTTGCACTCCACAATCATATGGATAACTCGCAAACTAAATTTGGTTGAATTTTGTAAAACACTTTCGGAGGAGACACATTTCAATCAATTTCTGCATATTAAAGTTTTCCCTTTGACTAAAATGTAAACAGACTCTTGCATTCCAATTTGCATACCAAATTTGGTTTAATTCCATCAATTGGTTTCAGAGATCTGACATTACAAGTGACTTTTATTCGAAAAACGTGGAGATCCGCTAACTCCAGTACATGTATTACTACTACATGTATGCCTCGAACCCAGAGTATCTATAGCACAATATATATATATATATATATATATATATATATATATATATATATATTACAATCCGCATCATATGGTAACTCACATAATAAACTTGGTTGACATCCACAAGATGTTACGAATAAAATGGAAATATTAACCCTTTCATTCCAAAGCCAGCCTTTTCAGTGGTCTTAAGGAATGTCCATTTGCAGTCCAAAAAATTTTATTTTTGAAAATTTGCCACTGGCATGACTGACTCGAGCCAGTCATTCCAGTGGTAAATTTTCAAAAACAGTTCTCTTGGACTACAATTTGATTTTCTTGACCAAAATTAGCCATTAAAGGGTTAAAGCCAGGCCACTTGCCATATTACACACTCTCTCAGTCTACAAGTTGGTGTTCTTTAATACAAGTGTCTTGAGTGATCGGTTTGATGGCCTCTGTGACTGATGATGCCATGAAAATTGAAGTTCTTAAAAATTTTAAACTGTCATATTTCCCTCTGAGAAATCTATTGCGAATTGCAGCGGTTACACACACTCTATGTCATAATTCTCTGCGATTATCTGTAGCACAATTGTGCTATATCCATCTGGAAAACTGGCAGTATGACATCCATATTTCCTAAAAAACATAAACAACAAAAGCAATTAGAGATTGCAGACCCTCCTCATTTTTGTCACAGTTTTCATATCATCATCAAAGTTGTGGAATCATACAGTACAGTCACACCCTTTCCTGTTAATCGGTTAAAATGGTAAGGAGAAGAAGCATTTGGACAATTTCCGGTAAATTTTTAATAAAATCTTAAGAGTTTGACCCAAAAAATTGAGCAATCTAAATTCCGAATATAAGTTCTGGAGCTTATGACCATTGGGTCCTTTCAACCAAATTTGGTTGAAATCGCTCAGAATGGTAAGGAGAAGAAGCAATTTGACAATTTCCGGTACATTTTTCATAAAATCTAAGATTTTGACCCAAAACATTTAGCAATCAAAATTCTGAATGGAAGTTCTGGAACCTATGACCATAGGGTACTTTCAACCAAATTTGGTTGAAATCGCCCCAGCGGTTAATGAGGAGTAGCTTTTTAAAGCAAAAGTTGACGGACGACAGACGGTCGCCACGGCATAAGCTCACTTGGCCTTTAAGGCCAGGTGAGCTAAAAAACAGGATATTGTAATCGCCTCCGTCCATCTGTCATGCTATCTTCACCCAAACGACTGGGTGGAATTCAACTGAATTTGGTATGTGGGTTACCCATATGATTCCGCTTTGAAAGACAATATTTAGACTGGGCTCTACCCCCAGGGGCAGGGGTCAAAAGGCTGAATCGCTTGTAGCGCAACTCTGAAATCGTTAGACGGAACTCAAGCAAATTTGATATGTGAGTTACCCATATGATCGTGGAGAGCAAGAGGCCGTTTACATTTGGATCTGCCTACAGGGGTAAAAAGTTCAAATTTTAACCTGCGGAAATTGATTATAACGCATCTCCTCCGAAAACATTGGTCAGAATTCAAATAAATTTGGTATGTGAGTTACTCATATCAATTTGAAGTGGGTGAGCTCATTTACATTTGGCCACGCCCATATGGGTGGGTGGGGGAGGGGGGTCAAAAGGTCAAGAAATCAATTGTAATGCAACTCCTCCGAAACTATTTGATGGAATTCAAACAAATTTGGTATGCAGGTTACCAGGCTTGGGTACAAGTGCAAATGCATTTGCACTTGCATTTGAATCTCATGTATTTGCATAAAAAGGGTTGCATTTGCACTTGAGTTTTCAAATGCATTTGATTTTTTTCAAAACCATATATATAATCTATATACCATAATTAGAAATATAATTCTGTGATTTATTGACCCATTTCACTATGAATTTCTTAGAATGTAGCTCTCAGCCATCAATATACCTAAATATGCAACACCACATATATTTTTAATTACTTTGACT
This sequence comes from Chaetoderma sp. LZ-2023a, assembly GCA_034401795.1. Lineage (NCBI taxonomy): Eukaryota > Metazoa > Mollusca > Caudofoveata > Chaetodermatida > Chaetodermatidae > Chaetoderma > Chaetoderma sp. LZ-2023a. The sequence goes on from CM067375.1 coordinate 10,238,839, forward strand.
TAGGTCAGTTAGGAAGCCAACAAATTTTAGTTAATTTGTTTCTGAGATAAACTACAGCAACATATCTAGTTCTTAATAAATATGATCACCATATAAAAAGTAAGGAATCGAATGTGTTGACCCTTTAACACATATATACAAGACCACTGAAATAATTGGCTCAGTGATTGTCTTCTCTTGGCCTGCAAATGGGCATTTGTAAAGACCAAGACAAAGGCTTGTTTTGGCCTGTTTGGGCACCAAAAGGTTAACGAAACAATTGGACTAAACGTTGTTGCTGCTTTAGTCAATACGTTGATTTTCAGGAAGATTAATAATATTCATATGATGATGTGTGTTAAAGAACCACAATCTTTTAGCCCCAAAACACAGGTGGTCACTCGAGCACTTTTGACTACAGTACAATCTACTCAACTAGTACTCTCTATAGTCATTGTCAAGATACTTTCAAAGTAATTAGCTTGAGCTTAGTAATATATCTCTGGTTTCCCCAATCTCTGAATAGGGTAGGTGTTGTTAACGCAATTCATTCAGAAATCTCTTAATCCATTAGTTGTTAAGATTGGCTTTTTGAATGTCCATTTGCATTATAAGAGTATACAATTTTTGAAAATTTCTGACAGATGACTGGCTTGGTAATCGAGTCAGTCATTCCAGTGGTAAAATTTCAAGGATTATCTTCTTGGAATGCAAATAGACATAGTCAATAAATAATAGATGTTGATAATTCTGTTGACATGGGTTAATTTACCATTGTGATTAGAAGAGCCAGTCATTCAGTCTGACTTTAAGTGTGTACTCAGCCATGTGTGACTAAGATGATCTCAGACAAAGTTAAGATTTAAACATTTTAATCTAGAAGTGCCAGAATCTTAATTCAGGTCTTGAATAAGCTGATGAATATTTTGAAACAAATTTGACTGGAAACTTTGACCCACAGCTGCCAGTCAAATTATCTTCAAAATATTCAACAAAATATTAGTTAAATTCATACTGATGGCAGATGCATACTGATAACTATTTTGAATGTATTTTAATAATAATAAATAATAAGTGAATTTATAACGCGCCAAACTCCACGCAAGCATGCTCGTAGCGCAAGACAATGAAATGATAATATAAACATTAATTTAAATTCTGGTACGCTTGTTTAAAGAGATGAGTTTTAAGATTTGATTTGAATGTTGTAAGATTTTTTGACAATTTTAGATGAATAGGGAGGTTGTTCCATTCAGTGGCGGCCGAGAAAGAAAATGTTCTAAAGCCGTATGAATTCATTTTGTATTTTGGGATTTTGAGCATTTGCTTGTTTAGGGATCTAAGTGACCGGGTTGGTTGGTATGGCTCGACTAATGCAGAAAGGTATGTAGGTGCAGTTCCTGAGACACACTGGTAAGCTAGACAGAGGATTTTAAATTGGATACGTTGAGCAATTGGCAACCAGTGAAGCTTATGGAGAATCGGAGTGATGTGTGCATCTTTTGCCTGGCGTGAGATTATTCGTGCTGCTGTATTCTGAATAGTTTGGAGCTTGTGGATGTTTTCTTTTGCCATACCAATACAGAGACTATTGCAGTAGTCCAACCTAGACATTACTGTCATGATCACTAATTTTGTGGTAGCCTCTGTGGTAAGATAATTCCTGATGTGTGCAATGTTCCGCAGCTGCAAAAAGCACACTCTGCGCAGATAGTTTATATGTTTATCCATGCACAACTCGCTATCCAGTATCACGCCGAGGTCTTTAACCGTGTTGGAGATCGGAATTATATTTGTACCAATGACTAGACTACTTAGTTCTGTTTTGTCTCGTCTGATAGATGGACCTACCAACATACATTCAGTCTTTTCTTCGTTCAGCTTTAGCATGTTGGTTGTCATCCATGCTTTTATGTCCGCACAACAATCTGTTAGCTGTTTGGTTGCTAGAGATGCAGATGCCGCTGGAGGAGGAAATGTATTAATGAGCTGCGTGTCATCCGCGTAAAAATGGTGACACAAACTATGAGAATCGATAACGGATCCTAGCTGTTTGGTGTAGAGCGTAAATAGAACCGGTCCCAATATCGAACCTTGAGGGACACCGCATGTAAGTTCAATGGGCGCAGATTGCGTACCATTAATGTAAACGGACTGGAATCTTTGTGATAAATAAGATTGGAACCAGTTCCACGCACTGTCAGTTATGCCAAACTCAACTTTTAGTCGTGTCAACAGCTTTAGGTGGTCAATGGTGTCGAACGCGGTGCTTAAATCGAGCAAAAGCAAGAGTGATACGTTTCCTTCATCCACACCACAGCGAAGGTCATTTAGAACTCTAAGAAGAGCTGTTTCAGTACTATGTCCTTGACGATAGGCGGACTGAAATGGTTCGTACAGACCATTACAATGCATGTGATTTGCCAATCTCTTACTGACTGCCTTTTCAACAACCTTGGATATAAAAGGTAAATTAGACACAGGCCGATAATTTTTTAAAGTGTCCTGATCAAGGCCCGATTTTTTAATCAGCGGGTTAATCAGAGCAGTCTTAAAGGGCTTAGGCATAATACCGGATGTAAGGCTAGAATTGACGATAGCAGTGATGATTGAAACGAAAATATCAATATGTTCATATATGAGCTTAGTTGGAATCGGATCTAATGCACAGTAGGTAGGTTTTAAGTCTTTCAGCAATGATAGAATCTCGTCTTCACAGAAAAGATGAAGCTGGTTCAGATGATCATGACAGGCTGTGGGTATGTTGGGCGGTGGCTGATCTGTATCCTGTAAATCATTTAGCTGATTGCGAATCGCCCTTATCTTATCATGGAAATATTCAGAAAATGAGTTGGCCATGAGGTCTCGGTCGTCAATATTTGGAAGCGTGGGACTGCTGTTTTTGCCCATTAGCTTGGACATTATATTGTACAGAGCCTTAGGTTCGGATGACGTACTCTGAATTTTATCGGTGAAGAATGATCGCTTCGCATCATCAATTGCCATGGTAACCGAATTTCTCGTGGCCTTGTAAATTTGTCGATGTATTTCCAATTTTGACTTTCTCCAACTTCGCTCCGCTTGTCGTCTCGTAGCTTTTGCTTTGCTAATCTCAGGTGTAAAGAGCCACAATGACTCCGGTCTCTGCGGAATTGACTTTAGTTTTGCAGGGGCATGCTTATTAAGGAGTTCTGACAGCTCAGTGTTATACAGATTTGCCAGCGTTTCACAATTCGACGGTGGCGATTGTTTTAGGCTAGACTGTATGATATCATCGCGAAAGGCTGCTTTATCCATTTTGTTAATATTTCTGCATAGCACTGACACCACAGGAGATGGCGGTTTGTTGACATTCAGGCTAATTAATATCAGATGATGATCGGACATTTGCAAGTCTTTCACCATGACATTCTTGACACAATTGTCAGAGTCGCGAGTGATTACCCAGTCGAGGATGTGACCATTCGTGTGCGTTGTTTCATTGACATGTTGATGGCAATTGTGAGCTGTTAAGAGGTTCATCATCTTCTTAGTGTCACCATGGTCCTTCATATCGTAATGTACATTTATGTCGCCTAGTATGACCAGTTTATTATTACTGACACTAAGATGATCCATTAAACTGGAGAAGTCTTCATGGAACATTGAGTTTTTCAGTTTATTTCTCTTAGATGGTGGTGGTCTATATAGGCATATGAAACGAACAGATGTCGGGCCATGCGTCAACAGAAATTCGAGCGACTCGATTGATTGGAACTCCGGAATGGAACTCTCACCCAGTCTGATTGGTAGATAGTCTCTATGAATGACAGCGATGCCGCCGCCACGGGATGATCTAGGCTTATGTTTCAACACATATCCATCCGGAGTGATGCTCGAAATTTTGGATTCGTCACCACATTGCTGTAGCCACGACTCAGTCACAATAAAAATGTCAATGTTCTCGTCCATAATCGTATCGACAACCTCAGTGCATTTATTTCTGCACGACTGTGCATTCCATAGGCATACATTTAATACTGGAGAATACTGTTTACGGACATGTGTGTTCGGTTTACTATGTGATTTAGTTGTTGATCTGGCAGTGGTTATTTTCGATCGAATGCCTGCTCGACACCCACGCTTAGTTGAGTTGATTCCGCGTAGTTTGAGCATATGGAATGTATTGCTCTCAACCCAACGCAGTGAGCGATCGCTCAGTACAGTTTCCTGAATAGACTTTAAATCACTGGCAGTATAGCTAATCATAGTTAGATACACACACGTATTCACAGAGCACTTGAATGACTTGATTAGTGAACAGTTCTCATTCAACCAACTTGCCACTAATGGCTGACAGTGCGTAGCAATGGAAGTATCATAGTCAGAAATCCCAACACAAATTATGAATAATCCATACGTAATAAAGCACAGCAAATATGCTAATCTTGGTCCAAAACCGATTAAACACATACTACCGAATTTACTTTTTGCAACTTTTGACTAAAACAGTAAAAATTTGGAAAAACGTTTAAGAGAGAATTTCAGTGCAGCCGATACTGGCGCATGCGTACTCCATCTTGACTGGAACATGTTGCTGCCATAGGCGTCGTAGCAGATATCAATAAATTTCATTTCAAAATATTGAACATATTTGACAATTATTTTGAAAGTAATTTGACTGGCACATGTTGCGTGTATCGGATGCAATGGCTATAAATGAAATTACCCTTCAAAATAGTCAACATAATATTTAGGAATATGGTTACCCCTTAACCCTTTAACCCTCATATCAGCCAAACACGGCTTCTGCAGTGGTCTTGAGATATGTCCATTTGCAGACCAAGTGAAGAATATTTTTGAAAATTTAGCACTGGAATGACTGGCTCGATAACCGAGCCAGTCATTCCAGTGGTAAGTTTTCAAAAAGGTCTTCTCTTGGTCTGCAAATAGACATTTTCTTTGAGAAAATTGAAATTTTAAAAAACAAATTCGAGTGTTAGTGTTAATGGTGAAATAAGTATTATTTTTTCATAGTAAAGCTCCATGTGCAAATGAAGAGAAGACGATTTTTGACAATTTTACACTGGAATAACTGATTCAAGAAGCGAGACAGTCATTCCAGTGGTAAAATTTCAAAAATAGTCTTCTGGTCTGCAAAAGGTTTTACAAAAAATAGTCACTACCAGCAAATACATAGATGGCAGATGCATACTCAAAATTTCAGTACCAGACGTGTGCACAAATATTCAAATGCATTTGCAAATGCATTTGGATGTGCATTTGCACTTGCATTTGCACTTGCATTTGAATAAGTTGCAAACATTTGCAGGTGCATTTAAATGCAATGGTGATGGGCTGCATTTGCACTTGCATTTGCATTTGAATCATTTACAAACATTTGCATTTGCATTTAAATGCAATACCCTGCACTTGGACCCAAGCCTGCATGTTACCCATATCAATGTCGGGTGTATGAGCACATTTACATTTGGCCCCGGCCATAGGGTTGGTGGGGGAAGGGGTCAAAATTTAAAAAAATTGATTGTAATGCAACTCCTCCGAAACCATTAGATGGAATTCAACCAAATTTGGTATGTGAGTAACCAATATTAATGTGGAGTAAATGAGCACATTTATATTTCGACCGGCCCCTAGGTTTAGGTGGAGGTCAAAAGGTTAAAAAAATTGATTGTAATGCAACTCCTCTGACACTGTAGGACGAAGTTCCACCAAATTTGGTATGTAAGTTACCCATATCAATATCGAGTGCATGAGCACATTTACATTTGCCTCCGCCCATAGGTGGAGGGTGGGGGGGGGGGGGGTCAAAAGGTAAAAAAAAACAATGGACGGAATTCAAGAAAATTTTGTATGTGAGTTACTCATATTAATGTGGAGTGGAAGAGCACATTTACATTTGGCCCCACCCCAGGGGTGGGGGATGGGGGGTGAAAAGGTCATGAAATTGATTGAAATGCAACTCCTCTGACACTGTTGGATGAAGTTCAACCAAATTTGGTATGTGTGGTGTCTCACCCACAGGGTGTGGGGGTTACCAATCTGCGTGATTAATACCAACAGGATCCATCGTGTTGAGTTGGTGGATCCAGTAAGATTCACGGTCCTTGCGTGGGGAGGTGGCCTCAGTGCTTTCAGAGTCGTGACGCAGAACTTCTATGACTGTATCTGATACTATTTGTATCGTGTCCTGGCAGGTTAAAATGTAGTGCGACTGGTGTGTCTTTGTGTTTGTTGATGTCTCTAAAATGTTCTTTGATACGGATCTGGAATTCTCTCTTAATTTCTCCCACGTATTGTTTATTGCAAACAGTGCAGGTTAGGAGATACACTACATTCATGGTTGAGCAGTATGTTTTCACGTGACATCTATATGTTAGACGTGTGTGTGTGCTCTGGAAAGTTTTCCATTGCTCCATTCTGTGACAAAAGGAAGTTTCCTTTTTGACATGGTTCGACTTTGTTTGGTATCGAAATGCCCTGTTATCCTTTGATAGCGGGGTGGGAGAAATCAGCACAGACTAGTTGGTCTTTAAGCGTTGGGTTCCTTCTATAGCCGAAGAGTGGTTTCTCAGTAAAGGTGTCCCTGCATTTGGGGCTAGTTTGTAGGAGGTCCCAATGTCGGTTGATAATTTTCTTGAGAAGGATACTGTGTGGGTGGTAATCTGTGATGAGAGGTATCTGGTGGTTTTTGGTTTTGTTCTCTTTCGGTTTTAAGAGTGATGGTCTCTCCATTTGGAGGGCTTTGTTATAGCTGTCTATTAGGGGATTGGTGGGATAACCACGATTCTCATAGTGTGCAATCGTATCACAAGCGTGTTTCTCATAGTCTTCAGTGTTGCTGCAGATTCTGCGTATTCTCAGGAATTGGCCATATTGGCTAGCGTCTTTGGTGGCGGTCGGGTGTACTGACTGGTAATGTAGGTACCCATGGGTGTCAGTGGGTTTGGTGGCGGTCGGGTGTGCTGACTGTCGGGTGTCAGTGGGTTTGGTGAAGAGGTCGAATTGGAGTATATGTTTGTCCGAAATCGAAACTAGTATGTCAAGTTACCCATATGATTGCATGGTGCAAAAGGACATTTACATTTGGCTCCACCCACAGGGGGTTGGTTGTGGGATGGACAAAAGTTCGAAGCCGTGAACGTGGGGATTTGCGATGATGCATCATCAACCAATCAATCTAGTTTTCTTTTCAACCAATCAGAACAACCCTAGTGTGTCTGCCTCGGTATATACACTCAGTCATAGCGGTGCCATCTATACATTGACTATGTGGTATAAAAGCAAACATACATGTAAGCTGTTTATTATTTTGAAACTAATTTGACTTGAAGTCGTTGCTGACTTAGGCAGCAACGACTTCCAGTTAAATAATTTTCAAAACATTCAACAAGCGGAGTATTACATAATAACTAATGGAGTGCATTGGCACTTACACGACATCACACACTGTCGCTTGGAGACAAAATAGCGGCGATCACTGTTCAACATTTACGCGATATTAAAAAGCAGATAATTGTGATACAGGTAAGGAAATGTAACAGGATATGAATGATATTCTATCTATATAATCTATATACCATAATCTATCGGTGTAATACATCATTTGAGATGAGATTAGCAATGCTTTAAAATGACTTCTTTACAACCAATGGCCTGATTTCAATTACACTTGGCAGGAAGCAACCTTAGGGCATAGAGATCGAAGTATATTCAAAGGAATATTCATTGGCCAATTTGGCCAGCAGCCATCTTGTATTTTGGCCACTTTTTAGAAATGTCTTTAAAAATCTTCTCCCAAACCGCATCGGAGATCAAATCAAAATGACATGTAATGAAGCAGCATCAGAGGGAACAGCGGAACCAAGTTTGTTCATGGTAACTTGATTGGCCAAATGAGACGTCACATAAATGTATCAGCGGCCATCTTGGATAACCTTGTTTTCCTAAAAGCAACTTATGTCTCCAGTACCACTAAACAGATCAGGCTGAAATTCGAGAGATATGATTAGGGACAAAGACATTGTCCATGGAAAGTTGATATGTAAAGCACATGGCCGCCGTTGATCTATTAACATTTAGCATGTTTGGCGGCCGCCTTAGATTTTCTGGCAATTTCAGAGATCACACAGAAGACTACTTATTAACCACTAGGCCAATTTTAATGAAACTTAGGTAAACCTTCACAGTAATTTGATTGGTAAATTTTCCACTGGTTAGCTTGTTTTGTTAGATTGTGGCCAATAATCCCAGGTGAACGATATAGGCCCGTTGGGCCTCTTGCATTATATAAATGTTGTCTTAAAATCTGGCATGCCACAATCATATAGGGTAACTCACATAAGATTACAATTGGAATTGGTTGAATTCCACCAAACTGTTTCGGAGGTAGAGAAATGGACAGATAGATGGATGGAGACAAGTCATACAACCACAATCATAAGGACAATAAAATGTATTGAATTCCGCCATTGCTGGCATTTCCCCCCACCCCACCTCAATCCTGGGCTCCGCAGCGGAGCCGGGCTCCGCAGCGGAGCCTAATTAATGTAAACATCGCAACATAATCATCAATGAGTAACTCACATACCAAATTTAGTTGAATTTCAGCAACCTTGAGTATCTGCAAATTTCCTCTGCCTGTCTGTCCATCCATCTGACTATTTCCGTCCATAATTTGCCAGTAACAGTACAGCTCAGAAATAACATAACATGTTTCCAAGACAAAATAAAATGCACCACTGCATATTTTGAACACAATTGGATTGGAAGACAAAGAGCAATGTCTAATTACATATATTTCCAAAATATTCAACATAATGTTTCTTACATCGTTTTCAAAATTGTACTAACTAATGTGTTTCTGTTTTTGTTTTGAAAACATTTAAACTTATTTATAAGCTGTACTATGCATATAAAATACATGTACACAAGCCAGTGAAAGCGTAAAAGTGCTTTTAACCATTTAATGACCAAGCCGGCCATAAACCGGCATTTTTATTCATCTTGAAATATGTTATTTCTGAAGGTTTTCCACCAGAATGACTGGGCTGACGACCATCTTGGATTTCGGCTGATTTTTTAGATGTATTTAAAAATCTTCTCCGAAACCATTTGAGGGATTGATTCAGAACTCATGAAATTTCATCTAGGGCAAGAGCTGAACCAAGTTTGTGCAAGGGAACTTGATTGACTAAATAATTTGGCGGCCATCTTGGATGACCTAGTTTTTATGAAAACTACTCCAGAACGGCTGAAGGGATCGGGCCGAAATTTTGGAGATATGATTAGGGACTAGGATCCATTAATGTTTGTTCAAGGGAAGTTGAACCGTCAAAAAACATGGCCTCCATGGGCCAATCAAAATATAGCATGTTTGACGGCCATTTGGGTTCTTTTATTTGATGGATTTTGAGGCCGAAATTTGTTTTATATATGCTTTTGAGTATTCTGATCTCAAATTTGCAATTTTTGAAACTGTCAAATAAACGTTTTGGTGGCCATCTTGGATCACTTTCCCGCCAAAAGCTCCCATACTAAAGCAATGGGAAATTTAAAATGTCTTCTCGAGAACTACTGGGCCGATTTCAATTATATTTGGCAGGATGCATCCTTAGGGTATAGAGATTCAGGTTTGTTCAAACAAAGCCGATTGGCCAATTTGGCCGGTGGCCATCTTGGATACTGGCCGATTTTTTAGAAATGTCTTCTCTGACTGTTTGAGCGATTGATTCGCAACTCATGAAATATCATCTAGGGCAAGAGCTGAAGTAAGTTTGTTCAAGGGAACTTGATTGGCCAAATGGTTGGGCAGCCATCCAAAAAAAGGCTGCCCTGGTTTTCATGAAAGATACTCGCTGAACGGATGGGGCCGAAATTTGGGAGATATGATATTGATGCCTAAGGGTCATTATTGTTTGTTCAAGAGAAGTTGATACATAAAGAAACATGGCTTTTGTTTTCTTGTTACAATTCTGCTCACCTCCTTATGGTTCTACTTATTGTTGATGGTCATTCTACATGCAGTTGAAATGCCTATGGCTATGCTCCAGGTGAGCGATATAGGACCCTTGGGCCTCTTGTTTTTAAAATATATAGACCATGATCTAGCCTGCAGTGATATCAAGCAATATATCAATTTTAAAAGGAAATGTCAGTGTTTACAAGCGATTGTTCTGAATGATCTCTTGACCATGCATAGCAGTATAACAGTAGCCTGCACCCTATCTTTTCCATGATGTTGACGCTGATGCCCACAAATATAAATCCTCTTCATGTCCGCAAGACAACCTCCCAAAATGTTTGTTGAGGGTTCAATCGGAACGGGAGAACTTTATATAGTGACATGCGTGTATGCGCACACGTACACACATGCATGCATGTACGTGTGCGCGCGCACACTTATTTGTTTAATATTACCAGTCATGCAAGTTGTAATTTACAACACCACCATGAACCAGTTGTAATTTACAACACCACCACAAGATTTCATGGCAAAATTAATAGCACATGTACTTACTCAAATATATGACCTGAGAGGCCACACATAGATCCTGTTAATGCGAAGGTGCTCATTTTGGCTATGGGGATGAGCAATTCCTGGTACGGGCAGCATCAAAGTTGTAGAGAGGACTCGACTGCTCCAAGGCTTGGCCTCCTGCAAAATAAGGATAGATTGCAACCCTAGTATTTGTAGTGATATTTACCAATTTCGTTGTGTCTGTCACATCAACCCTTTCATGGCGAAGCCGGACAAAACCGGCCTCTGTAGTGGTCTTGAAGAATGTCCATTTGCATGCCAGGAGAAGACAATTTACCACCGTACAGAATGACTGGCTTCAAAACCGAGCCAGTTATTTGATTTCAGTGCTAAATTTTCAAAAATAACCTATTGGCATACAAATAGACATTCCATAAGCAAATATTTTTATATTCTTGACCAAATTTAACTTATCAATGCTAAGGCCTAAAAATTATATGTATGTTTCCTATCCCTACAGTATGTATCTGTAGCAATAGCTGTGACCTACCTACCCCCAAAATATTGCTACCTTAATATTTCTACCCAGGGAAGTGGGACAGCTGGATTTTAAAAAATTTCAGTGATTTTATCACAGTTTCTACCTTAATTTGACAATATTTGAACAGCAAAAACATGGTAAAAGAAACCGCAACACCAGCCACAAAAAATAATAATTCCATACCTACTGCCTATTTGAATTTTGGAGGGATGTATATGAAACATATATTATATATTATTTTATTTGGCCTAATACACATAAAATATATCATTATTTTAAAATAAGTACAGTAACAGTGTCAGTGGCCAAACATTACTTGCACTCATCATGTGAAATGTTCATTGGCAAACAAAAACATTGCTTTAAAGATTTTTTGACAGGAATGGCGCTATCTAGCTTTAACCATTTAACAATCATATCAGCCAAAAATGACTTCTGCAGTGGTCTTGGAGAACTGTCCATTTGCAGACCAAGAAGACTATTTTTGAAAATTTATCACTAGAATGACTGACTCAATAACAGAGCCAGTCATTCCAGTGGTCAATTTTCAAAAATAGTCTTCTTGGTCTGCAAATGGACATTTTCTATGAGAAGATTGAAATTTTCTTGAACAAATTCGATGGTTAAAGAGTTAAATAAGTAACCAAAACACATTTCAGCTCCCAGCTATCCAAGTTATTATGTTCTAACACCCAGCTATCCAAGTTATTATGTTCTAACACCCAGCTATCCAAGTTATTATGTTCTAACACCCAGCTATCCAAGCTATTGTGTTCTAACACCCAGCTATCCAAGTTACTATGTTCTAACACCCAGCTATCCAAGTTATTATGTTCTAACACCCAGCTATCCAAGTTATTATGTTCTAACACCCAGCTATCCAAGTTATTATGTTCTAACTCCAAGCCATCCAAGTTATGTTCTAACACTCAGCTATCCAAGTTATTATGTTCTAACACCCAGCTATCCAAGTTATTATGTTCTAACACCCAGCTATCCAAGTTATTATGTTCTAACACCCAGCTATCCAAGCTATTATGTTCTAACACTCAGCTATCCAAGTTATTATGTTCTAACACCCAGCTATCCAAGTTATTATGTTCTAACCCTCAGCTATCCAAGTTATTATGTTCTAACACCCAGCTATCCAAGTTATTATGTTCTAACCCTCAACTATCCAAGTTATTATGTTCTAACACCCAGCTATCCAAGTTATTATGTTCTAACCCTCAGCTATCCAAGTTATTATGTTCTAACACCCATCTATCCAAGTTATTATGTTCTAACCCCCAGCTATCCAAGTTATTATGTTCTAACCCTCAGCTATCCAAGTTATGTTCTAACCCTCAGCCATTCCAATGTTATATTTTCAAAAATTCTCCTCTCTTGGCGTGCCAATGTACATTTGCTGTGAGGCATTAATTGAAAGCGTTTGACCAAATATTAGCATTAAAGGGTTAAATTATACCAGTTTTCATAGAAAATAGAACTGAATACAGTTTTTATAAACATACAGTAATCATACACTGGCAGAAATTATATATGTCGTGGTATATAGTGTTACCGTGTTTTCGTATTTTTGATTTCCAATGGACCAACATTGTGGAGTATAAGGCCTATACACAATCACCATGCATATATCTGCCGCGTAATGGCTAATAAATAGACAAAAGGGCTAGATCTGAATGACTTACCTCAATACCTAGACAGCGTATCCATTTACAGCAGCGAGCGTAATGAAGGCTATGTATACAGCATAGGCTACTCAATACGTGTCCAGTAAGTAGCCTAAGATGTCTTCTAACGATACGCGTGGTTAGACCAATTTACCGATGATTTCTACTCATTTCAATGTGTTATTACCACGGATATATTAATGGTGTACAGTCTAACATGTCGATTTCCCTATAACAGTCGCAATTTTGTCTCTCCCTTTGTATAAATCTATTTGTTCGGTAGATTTTATAGTTTACGTTTCCGCCATGTTCCGCTGTTTGTTTTCTTATTCGCGTTGAAGTCACGTGATACGTGATGATGTATTATTAATTTCGCACTGCATTGTGTGTCTGGAAAATTCAGCGACCTCGGGTTCTCAGTCGAATTTTACTATCGGGAGTGAAATTAAAATGAGAAAATAATGCGATCCATTACGGATAAGGACCAGACGCAGTACTGCCATAAATGGTTTCATTACATAGAAATATACGAAATATGACATTATATGGATAGAGATTTATGTATTATTTTTATATCTGATGTGCCTGAACCAGTAGCTTTAATAATAGTAATATTAAATGGGACCTCGTTTCAAATCCTCTATATAAGTCACATGTTTGCTGACATCATAAGCTAAATGATATACCTCCATCATGAAGACTGAAACGTCTGTCACTAAAGTGTATGAATTGTATGTCTTTAATTTAATAAACATTCTGTTAAATATTTTGAAATTAATATGACTGGGAGCTGTTGAAATTAACTTCAAAATATTCAACCCCTTACCTTACCTGTATAGTTACCTTGAAATTTAGCTTCTGGGAATTCAGGTTTAAAACTGATTCCAGCACATACAAAGTGGGTGGAGCCTAGCTAGAAATGGGCGGGGCATAGTTAGAAATGTATCCCTCGATTAGATATGTCTATCTGTAATGTGGAAATTCCAGTTTCTCAGTTAATCATATGATATCATAATCAACTAAGTGATGTGTAGGCTAACGTCATGATCAATTACTTGCTGAATGACTTGATTTAGTCCATCTTAAACACTTAATAGTCTGGCAGGTTGGAAAAATTGTATGTCTACTATTTAATAAACATTATGTTGAATATTTTGAAACTAATTTGACTGGGTGCTGTTGCTGCTATAGGCTGAATTCCTCCATTCACACCATGCCCTCGTATTATTTTATTGCCAGAGCAGTGTAATAGCGATGCATCACGTGACCTGTCACTACACGGGGACTTCGGAGCACACATGGGTCTCGTGTATACTGTCCATAATGGTAGTTATGCCACTGTCTGTGATGACCGCTTTGATGCCAGGGAATCATTGGTGGTGTGCTGTATGCTCGGCTATAGGTAAATGGAATACAGTTGCGCTACATGTAATATATAAACCAGAGGTATAAGGGCCTGGTGTCACTCACCTCCAACATTGGCATTTCAGGTAGATTGAGAGCCATGTTCTGTATATAGTTTTGTCCGAAATTCAACAATTCTAACCAGTAATACGCAGATTTAAGATTTATACATGTAATTACAAATTGTGGCCAGGTATTTTAGGAGTAATATTTTTAATGATTTTATGGAAAATTTTGTAAATCGAAGTGTTAAGCCTACAAATATTAATTAGAAGTGCTGTAGTTTACAAGCATATGATCATTCCACTCACGTTTCCTTGAAATCCAGCCATTGATTAATGAGGACTGGTGTTTAAAAGGATTTTTTGAATTTTTTTTCTTAAATCCATAATGGCTGGGGAAAATTAAGATTGACAAATCAAGATTTTTCATAGAAGTCCTGGAGCATACCACAATAAAAGATCCACCAATATTACATTAGGAGCATATACGTTTTAAACGATTTCCTGAAAATTTAAGGAAAATCCCAGATGGCCACCTGAAAAATCGATCAATCAAAATTCAGTTTTATAACTACTAATATTATAAAATATTCTTGATCTTTCAGTGGCAACTCAGCAATTTTCTCACGAATACATGTTGATGAGGATATCGATATAGATACTGACCCGATTGTATTAGATGACTTAGAATGTATGGGGTCGGAGAGATGATTAAGTGAATGTCAAACACTGGACAGTGCTGCTGGCCATAACTGTGACCATACTGAGGATGTGGGTGTCATATGCTATGGAGACTATCAACCAACTAGCACTAATCATACAGGTACCTTAAACATTTAACCATAAATTTTTTTTAAAGAAAAGTTACATTTTTTCATAGAAAATGACGATTTACAGACCAAGAGAAGACTATTTTTGAAAATTTATCAATGCAATGATTATGGAGACCGTCATTCAAGTGGTATGTTTTCAAAAATACTCTTGATCTGCAAATGGACATTTCTCAGGACCACTGAAGAAACCATTTTTGCTGAGGTT
Source organism: Chaetoderma sp. LZ-2023a (assembly GCA_034401795.1). Lineage (NCBI taxonomy): Eukaryota > Metazoa > Mollusca > Caudofoveata > Chaetodermatida > Chaetodermatidae > Chaetoderma > Chaetoderma sp. LZ-2023a. The sequence goes on from CM067375.1 coordinate 10,253,959, forward strand.
GAGTGTTAACCCCTTAATGGCTATTGCTAAATTTGGTAAACAATATCAAAATATTTGCTTATTGAATGTGTATTTGCAGGTAAGAGAAGGATTATTTTTAAAAGTTTACCCCTGAAATTACAGGCTCGATAAATGAGCCAGTCATTCCAGTGGTAACTTTTCAAAAATTGTCTTGAAATGGACATTTCCCAAGACCACTGCAGAAGCTGTTTTTGGCTGATATGGGTGTTAAATGGTTAAACAAGATCTGAGAACATTACTCAAGGACTATAAGTGGACTCAGTCAATACTTAGAGTTCACAAGAGAGAAATGTGTTGTGTCACTTAAGTATCTGACGTCATAATCAAATACATTGATTACATATGAGCTGATGTCTCATGTAGCTACAAGCTTGGTCACTAAAGTATCTGACGTCATAATCAAATACATAGATTACATATGAGCTGACATCTCATGTAGCTACAAGCTTGGTCACTAAAGTATCTGATGTCATAATCAAATACATAGATTACATATGAGCTGACATCTCATGTAGCTACAAGCTTGGTCACTAAAGTATCTGACGTCATAATCAAATACATAGTTTACATATGAGCTGACATCTCATGTAGCTACAAGCTTGGTCACTAAAGTATCTGACGTCATAATCAAATACATAGATTACATATGAGCTGACATCTCATGTAGCTACAAGCTTGGTCACTAAAGTATCTGATGTCATAATCAAATACATTGATTACATATGAGCTGACATCTCATGTAGCTACAAGCTTGGTCACTAAAGTATCTGACGTCATAATCAAATACATAGATTACATATGAGCTGACATCTCATGTAGCTACAAGCTTTGTCACTAAAGTATCTGACGTCATAATCAAATACATAGATTACATATGAGCTGACATCTCATGTAGCTACAAGCCTGGTCACTAAAATATCTGACGTCATAATCAAATACATAGATTACATATGGGCTGACATCTCATGTAGCTACAAGCTTGGTCACTAAAGTATCTGACGTCATAATCAAATACATAGATTACATATGAGCTGACATGTCATGTAGCTACAAGCTTGGTCACTAAAGTATCTGATGTCATAATCAAATACATAGATTACATATGAGCTGACATCTCATGTAGCTACAAGCTTTGTCACTAAAGTATCTGACGTCATAATCAAATACATAGATTACATATGAGCTGACATCTCATGTAGCTACAAGCCTGGTCACTAAAGTATCTGACGTCATAATCAAATACATAGATTACATATGGGCTGACATCTCATGTAGCTACAAGCTTGGTCACTAAAGTATCTGACGTCATAATCAAATACATAGATTACATATGAGCTGACATGTCATGTAGCTACAAGCTTGGTCACTAAAGTATCTGATGTCATAATCAAATACATAGATTACATATTAGCTGACATCTCATGTAGCTACAAGCTTGGTCACTAAAGTGGATGAATTGTGTCTTTGATGGATTTACAATTTATTAAAACCTTCTGTTGCATATTTTGAAACTAAGTTGACTTGTTGCTATAGGCAAATTAGTTTCGAAACATTTAACCACTTACTTGTATACAATTACTTGAAATATATATTGTAGGAAATTCCGTTCCAAAGTCTCAAGTCGATTGAAATGTGTGTAAAAAGTGGGTGGTGCTTAGCTAGAAATGGGAGGAGCTTAGCTAGAGATGGGAGGAGCTTAGCTAGAAATAGGATGAGCTTAGCTAGAAATGGGAGGAGCTTAGCTAGAAATAGGAGGAGCTTAGCTAGAAATGGGAGGAGCTTAGCTAGAAAGATGAGCGTAGTTAGAAATGGGAGGAGCTTAGCTAAAAATAGGAGTTTAGCTAGAAATGGGAGGAGCTTAGCTAGAAATGGGAGGAGCTTAGCTAGAAATGGGAGAAGCTTAGCTAGAACTGAGAGGAGATTAGCTAGAAATAGGAGCTTAGCTAGAAATGGGAGGAGCTTAGATAGAAAGGGGCGTGGTATAGCTAGACATGGATCCCTCTATTTGGCAGGTAAACACAGATGATATACAATTGCAGAGCGGTCAACCTAGCAACCAACAACTTTCAGTCAACTTGTTTTCAAAATATTTAGCAGGTCCAGAGATATAAGTGCTAGAATATATAGTCTGCAAAAATTAAGCAGTCAGACTGTTAACCTCGAAGTTTCAGTATCAATACCAAAAAGATCTACATGTACAGAAATGATGCTGAATAATTTTCACATAATTTATTTGGAAATTTCATATTCTGAAACCTGCCATGCCATGTTACCGTGCATAGCACATGTCAAAATATGAAACTTATACCAGGATTTATGTTATCAGTGCCCTAATCTAAAAATAGTATGCAAATTAATAATAATAATAATAATAATAATAATAAGTACATTTATAAAGCGCTGAATCCATGACAATGCGTGCTCTAAGCGCTAGTGCGTAATAGCTATATCTACTGAGAATATGCTCGTTTGAAAAGGGTGGTTTTCAGTTGTGATTTGAAAATATCTAATGATGCTGAGTTTTTTAGACTAAGTGGTAGATTGTTCCACTCGGTGGGAGCTGCATAAGCGAAAGTTTTGTGGCCATATGTAGTAGAATTTACTTTTGGGACGTTTAGCAGCATCTGATTGACAGATCTGAGTGATCGACCAGGCGAATAGGGTTGTACTAGTTCAGTTAAGTATGCAGGGGCAGTACCGGAAACACATTGGTAAGTCAAGCATAAAATTTTGAAAGTGATTCTCTGCTCGATCGGGAGCCAATGCAAATTCTGTAAGACAGGGGTTATGTGATCATACTTTCGGCGGAGTGATATGATTCTAGCAGCGGTATTTTGTACACTCTGTAGCTTATGAATAAGTTGTTTTGGTGCACCAATAAGCAAGCTGTTACAATAATCAAGTCTTGACGATATTAACGCCAGTATAAGCATGATTGTAGCCTCCTTCGTAATATACCGTCTGATGCAACCAATATTACGTAGCTGGTACGAGCACACTTTGCAGAGATGATTAATGGATAGATCTGATCTGTCACTCAAGTGTGTGATGTCATAATCAATTATGTCACATGTACACATGTAGGCTGACATCATAATCAAAATGCGTAATGAATGATGTATCTAGTAGGTCCATCCAGAACGTCAACTAGTCAATCAAGTGTACGAATTGTATGTCTTTACTATTTAATAAACATGTTGTTGAATATTTTGAAACTAATTTCACTGGGAGCTGTTGCTGCCATAGGCAGAAACAGCATCCAGTCAAATTAGTTTCAAAATATTCAACAGCTTACCTATATAGTTACCATGAAATTGGGATTCTGGGAATTCAGTGTTCAAAGTATATATAAATCAATCCCACCACATATGCTTATGATCATGTCGATAGTCACTTACAGGACTGGCGGTATGATCAGCGAACGAAAAGAAGAAGAAGAAGAAATCCCACCACACACACCATGTGGGCGGAGCATAGCTGGAAATGGGCGGAGCATAGCTAGAACTGTATTACCTGCTTATCAAGCTTCATCGTTTTATTCATCCAAAACTTGAACACATCACACTTTATTGTAATGTCAGTTGAAGTGATGTTGTTATGATAATTAAAATGTATGCCTTGCTTGACAGAAAGAACACATCAGGATTCATGTTTGGTAAAAATATCAAACTTCTTGCTTACATGTAGTTAATGCCCCTTTGCATACCAAGCCAAACTATTTTTGAAATTAAACCACTGGAAAGACTGGCTCGGGTATCAAACATTATCACTCGAGAGTTAAATTTTTTTAAATAGTCTTTTTTCGCAAATGGAAAATTCTCAAGACCACTGCAGAAGCCATTTTTGACCTGCTTGTCCATTAAATGGTTCATCTTTTTTTTATTTCCAGCGTCATGGTTACACAGCACAGATGTTGTCAGCTCTAATTATGGCATTATGTTCCTGTCCTTTGATGTGATGATGTCAGACTGCCATGTCCGAAACACCACTTATGACGGTATTACAGCACGGTCCAATCTTCTAAGACAACTCAATTTTGAGGGAAGTGTCATTGACGAAAGCGGCCGTAGCGGGATCCACTGGGATGTAAATGATGTTAAATTAGTTATGAAAAATGTTTTTATTTCGAATAGCAGAGATTTAGATAAAAATGCTACGATTAGTGGAGGTTATCTGAGATTAGATGGGGTTGCATATGAGTACACGGATGCGATCTCATTATGGAAACGGAATACAAATAACGTGTACACGGTATAATGGGAATTACAACATCAGTGTCGTCAAGTCTATTTTCAGTTTCGGAATGCAAAATTCTGCTGTGAGCATCATTTGTAATGTTCATACATCAAGTTCATTTAATTTAGAAATCATCGGAAATGATTTCATACGAAACATTATCAGTGGATTAGTTATTCATGTTGAGGGCATATTTGATCATAGACGATATAGGGTGTGGAATGTATGTACATGCTCCCGGACAATTTACTGTGAACAAAATTACATTCAATGTGACGGTGTTGCGTAATTTATTTATAATGCAATGTGAACTAGAGTTATTTCACCGGTCCGAAGAAGATAGCTTAATAAATAATTGGTGTTCATTTATTACAGATTACCGTCAGTCTCTTACAGCGACCAATCTCCGGAATAAACAAACACGCTGTTATTTTACAGTTCATATCATGTCAGCCGTAATCACCAACTTTCATCAAACATCAATTGTCATAGAGAATAACGTGTTTAGCAATGTCACTGATGAGAGTTGTGTTGTACGTTTATCATCAGATGGTCACCCCATCATTCGCTCTACATTCCAATTTAATCGTATTGATAATAGTTCTGTGACAAAAGCTGCTATGAACGTAGATTCACGAATATACGATATCAATCATAATATATTTAGCAACCCAGACAGTACATTTGAGGTAAATGTTATTCCAAAAGGGCCAAACTGCTTGAAATTGTATGACAATTACTGGGGGCATGGAGATACAAATGAGAATATTATGCGCAGTAAAAGCTTGACCAATGAGCTGATAAATAGTGCGGAATCTAGGATTTTCGATAAAAAACTAAATGACCAACTAATGTGTACAGATATAGGTCCTATGTTGTTAAATGATGAATACAACTGCACAAGGGCAGATAACTGTAGTGCGATGGCTGGTGTGTCAAAGACGATATATGTGTATGTTCACATGGGTGGTTGGGGAGCGCATGTGATCGATTCCGCTGTAAAACTGCCAAAAATTGTTGTAAATCTTCAAACATTCCATTGAACAGAACTGCTGATATTGTTTCGGTGAATGCACTGAGAAGGGAGTACCTAGGCGAGAATAACAGCATGCCGTACATCTACATTGTGCTCAACGTACACCTCAACTATTCCGGGTCATTCTATGTTAAGTTATTTAACTACTTATCTCCCGACATGAGACAAACTGACGCGATGCTTCTTAAAATCACCGCTCAGGACAGAAATGAAACAATAGACTATGTTATTACTCAGGATAACAAAGTTGATGATGGATTCATAGTGCATTTTATAGATTACATTGGAACAGAGGAATTTCAAGCGAGCGGGGAAAGTGTGCAATATAGGCTGGTATTTGGAAAACCAAATTGGCATGTACCGTTATTTGTAAATCTCAGGAATGAATGTTCAGTATTTGGAAACATGGATGTGAGGCAGAAAATATTAGTAAATCTTTCGTAAATTCCAAGTATTTCTTGCCCCTTGTGGTACCTGCTGGTATTTTAGCAGTCGTAGCGTTGACTATCATGCTAGCTTTGATAGCTTTTTCTTTTAGAAATGTCAGACAGAGAAAAGGGAAGAGTAAATGTGATAAGTATAAACTAGAGGCAGTAGAAACAACAGAAACATAACACTGCAGGTGAGTGGGTGGGTGGGAAGGCGTAATATATTTATAGATTTAATTAAATCATCATTTTGTTGCTTAACATACTTTCTTGTTTTAGTTATTCAGCATGTTGCTTCTACTAAGGACTACCCCTTTAATGGTCAAGCTAGTCAAAACCTGGTCCTTAGGAGTGTCCACTTCCAGGCCAACAGAAGTTGACCCCATATCGGAGGATCTCGACATAGCGATCCAAATGAGGCCCATCGTGTACCAAGAGTCGACCTTTCCAGAGTAATGATGTCATAATCAGCTAAGCGGCGTGTAGGATGACATCATAATCATTACGTCATAAATGATTCTATATGGACTGTCTTTAACTCTTAAAAGTCAGACACGTAAAAATTGTATGTCTCTACTATTTAATAAACATGCTGTTAGGGAGTTCAGAGATCATTCTATCCCAACATGAGTGAGGTGTGGGTGGAGCTTAGCTAGGGATGGGCGGTGCATAGCTAAAACTGGAAAGGTCCATTATGTAAGTGTTAATGTTTTTCAATGGGCATTGAAGCCATCATGGACTGTCAGATGTCAATAAAACTTTACAGGTGAATAGAGAGGGAGGGAGGGAGTGAGGGAGGGATGAGAAGTAGAGTGAGAGGCCGATGGATGGAGGGAATGGGAGGGAGGGAGAGAGACTGGATCAAAAGTTTCTGCCTCCATGAGAAGCAGAATACTCCAGTCTAATTAGTTTCAAATGATCCAACAGCTTACCTGTATGATCATATTGATATTATGAGAGAGGGATGGAGGGCGGGAGGGAGAGAGAAAGGCAGAAGGAAGAGAGAGAGAGAGACTGGATCAAATGTTTCTGCTGCTAAGAGAAGCAGAATATTTCCAGTCTAATTAGTTTCAAATGATTAAACAGCTTACCTGTCTGGTCATATTGATATGGAGAGAGAGAGAGAGTGAGGGAAGGGTCTAGCGATGGAGAGAGAGAGAGAGAGATGCCCAAACCAAACATTTTAATTTGTAATACAATTATGCCTGGTAGTAAAGCCGTTGTATATTTTGAAACACAATTGACTGAGCTATTGATATCTGTGCCAGCATCTTACATGCAAATTATTTTCAAAGTATTCAAGTGCGTACATGTATGATTGATTATTCAGACAGATGGACGGATGGGCGGGCGGGCGGGCAGGCAGTGAGAGGGAGTCCAATCCAAACAATTTAATTTATAAAACAACCATTTCTGAGAGTAAATCTATTGAAACACACTGGACTGTGACTGTCTCTGTCAGCAATGTCCAAGCCAAAATATTCAATGTCGAAAGAGAGTGAAAGGGAGAGCAATATGGGGTGGTGGGGAGAGAGAGAGAGAGAGAGAGAGGGAGGGAGGGAGAGAGAGAGAGAGAAGGAGGGAGGGAGGGTAATACTTCCAGTCCAGTCTAATTAACAGCACCATCTTTCACCAAATTTGTTGAAATGTGAACACCAGTTCATCTTTTAATTTAATTTGAAAAATTGTAATTTTAACATCAGTGTGGTAAGGGTTAACATGGCATATGGATGCATGGACTAGCATCCAGTCCCATTACCAATATAGTTTTGTTGACATGCTCCAAGCAGATGTAATTCCTATCGCACGATCTCGCCATCCCGCTACGCTCTTGTATCAAGTCCCGTGTTTGTATGCTTTTGATGTCTACACTAAGTTCACGAAACTTCATAAATGAGGTCAACCAACTACCACCAATAAAATTGCCCTGTTATTATCATCCTACTAATATACGGCCAATCACATCGCTTGACATTCGTGTCTTGCGAGCTCCCCATAGATATTGGCACGAAGCCACGCCTCTATTTATGGATTGATAGCTAGATTGAAGTAGGTAGAAATCTGATTGGCTGCCTCCATCCCACCAGAGTAATGTTACTTCACATAGCAAGAGATCAAAGGTCTGCACGTACGGCCTCGAACGGCGAAGCAATGTGAGTGGGCGTATTTTGGTACGATGGGCGTACATATAATGACTCAACTAGTCGGTAGGCTTGTGCGATTATTGTGTTGAGTGATCGCGATCGATTATTAAAAAATAATCGCGATTGCGCGGATACAATTTACTAAGACATAACAACAAAAAAATATCAATGACGAAAATTGCAATGGTGTTTAGAAAACTCCATTTGCAGGGCTGGAGAAGACTATTTTTGAAAATGTATCACTGGAATGCCTGATTTCAGTAATACATTTTCAAAAATGGTCTTCTCTTACCCTGCAAATGGACATACATTCACTAAGCAAAATGTAATTTTTCATGACCGATCGCATTAAAAAGTAATTGAAAGTTAAGTTTTGAAATATTCTATGCAATAGAAAATATTCACAATTATTCGATTTTTCAATTTTTAATCATATAAATTCACTTTTCACTTCAAGAGTATACTTACCTCCCTAATACTCTTTGATATTGCTAATTCAATATCTGTAATACTAATTGTCTTCGTCCTCTGCTGTGTTTCAGAGGCCTGGTTGTCCTTCATGTGGAAGGTTTATCCTCGATAAGTTCTTCCCCCATTTATGCTCCCAGTGCATCCCATGTGGGCCATTGCTTAAATGTGAGATCTGTAAAAGGGGGGGGGGAGCTAATGTCTGAATTTCTCTCTTTACAGACAAGGGAGAAGGCTCCAGAGGAGGAGAGGAAAAGTAAGAAAGAGGCTTCTGGTAAGAAGGGTAAGAGGAAGGCCTCATCCGCTATGGATATGGAGGCCTTCCGTATTGAGATGATGGGAGAAATGAAGAGGACAATTAAAGACTTGGTCCCAAAGTTGCTTCGTGGCATGCTTCCTGGTCCAAATATTTCATTGTCCTCTTCATCTGCTCCGGAGCAGATAATCCCTGCCTCTGAATCGGTACTATTTAGGGACCTATCAGTTTTTTACCATGATTCAGAGGTGGCCCTAATAGAGTGTGAAATCCATGGTAGGAACACTGGCAGCAGACTTGCCGCGCCGGTTGTTCGTGGTCAGGTGTTGCTGGAACCTGCCCGCTTATCAGGCCAGGATTATCCGCACCATGCAGGTACCAGTCCCCCCTATGGTACATCTCTTGGCCAGTCCGGGTTAGCATTCTTTGCTGACCTGAAGTCTAATCTTTCTGGCCAGGAAGAGGATTATCTGCTGGGTTCTCCTTCTGGCGCCGTGGACATTGACGTACGTGCACCCGTCGCGGGGAACACGGGCGACATTGTCCACGGTACTACTCACGCAGGAGTAGCGTTCACAGCGCAGAAGGTAGCCCGGGCTGGATCTGATTGCCAGTTTTGCCGCATACCTCGGCTTGCCGATGGTGTAGCAGGTGCTTGCCAGGGCCGTGGTGTGGCAAAATTTTCCCCACGCAATACCACGGCGCCTGCTCCTGGTCAAGCCAGTCAGTTTGGCATGCCTGTTCTTTCAGGCCCGCATGCTTTCTCTGGCTTGCCAGGCGTATCAGTTCCTCCAGCCACATACAGACCTGTGATTGCTCAGGAGGATGGCGAAGGCCCTCGTCTTGTAGAGCATTCGCAGGTGGCCACGGAGGAAGACTGGTCTGATGCTTGTCAGTGGCTAATCAACGTCAGACCAGATCTTGCCGTGGATCAGTCGGCCAGTCAACGGGACCAGCGCCCGTGGCTGGCAGGTAAACCGACTGTTACCGCTATGCCATCTTTGCCGTTAGCTGATCATATTGCTGATATGTTCACTGCGACGGAGACATCCATTAGTGCACATGGACGTTTAGCGAAGGCACCCCGCGAAGTGGCAAAGCGGTACCGTATTACAGCTGATCAATATCAGCTATACAGTGTAGTACCGAAGCCAAGCACGGATGACCGTGCTGCGCTGGGTGAAAATACGCAGCTATGTTCCTGGTCTGACACGGGAGCACTGTGTTTGAACGTTTTGCGTTCGGCTAACACCGCGTTACGTGATGCGGAAGAGAGTTCGAGGGCGTCTATTTTAGCGCTTTCGCATGTCTCACAGTTGTTACAAGGGGTAGTAACGGCATCCGCATTACGTCAGCCTAGTCCGGTGACTGTCCAGAGAGCCATCCAAGATGGAATTAACTTGGCTTTGGACTGTTTAACCCGGTCTAACCAGGAGTGTCCGGGCGAGGCGCACGTTTGCTCTTGACAACTTGTGCCCATCCCAGGATTTGTATAATAGGCTGCTGCGTACGCCTATGACAGGTCCTGGTCTCTTTGGAGGTAAGGGATGTAAGCATCTCCAGGAGATGGTTACCCTGGTCAATAACCAGAGGGCATTACGTGAGAAATTTGAAGTGCTCCGTAGAGAGCGCGTTCGCGCAGCTCCCCCTGCGTATCATCCCCTGCAGGCTCGAGGTGGCGGTGGCCAGGTCAGAGGCCAGCCACTGGCGCAGCGTCGGCAACGGCCACGTGCGCTTCAGCCAGCAGCGAGGGGGGCGCAGACTCCTCCGGCGCAGCCAGCCAGGCAGCCGCCCGTGCACCGTGGTGAGGGCCGTGGTGCGCGAGGATCTGGTCGTGGTAATCGTACCTGACAGGGTGATTACCACAGTAAGAGCTACCCCAGTGCATCTGCACCAGGAGACAGTGCCACTCTTGCGCTACTTATGTCCACCTCTCTCCCTAGGTGGACCAGTGGGAGGCCGATTGGCCAACCACATGCAAGAGTGGGAACGGTTGACTCAGGACCGTTTAGTCTTGCGATGGCTTTCAGTCGGGAATCATCCCGACTGGATAACAGGCCCACCATCACGACTGTCTCTGGTGCCGGTCTGGACTCAAATTCCAAGTGATACAGATCAGCGGTTGTGTATAGAGGCGGAAATAAATTCCCTCATACTCAAGGAAGCAATTCAACCGGCGCAAAATTGCCCGGGATTCTATTCAACCGTGTTCTTGGTAAAGCACTGGAGGGTGGAGACCAATTCTCAACCTCAACCCATTGAACAAGTTCATAGACACACCCAGTTTCAAGATGGAAACTGTGAGATCGGTGTTGGCAGGGTTGGAGAAGGGAATGTGGACAGCTTTAATAGATTTGAAGGATGCTTATTTCCACATTCCAATAGCGAGGAGTTTCCGTCGCTTCCTGAGATTTGCATTCCAGGGCAGACAGTGGGAATTCAGGGTGTTACCCTTCAGAATTTCTACGGCTCCTCGGGTCTTCACCAGGGTGGTTCTTGCGATAACGGCATACCTCCGCAGGAGAAGCATAGCAGTCCACACGTACATAGACGACTGGCTGTTAAAAGCACACAACCAGGAAAGTTTATCAGCAAATCTGGAGATAGTTTTGAAAACTCTCACAGATTTAGGCTGGATAATAAATTTTCAAAAATCAGAGCTGACTCCATCCCAGAAGTTTGTTTACCTGGGAATGTTCTTCGATCTGGAGATAGGATATGTTTATCCTACTCAGTAGAGGGTACAGATACTCATCTCAGTAATACAGTCGGTGTACAACAGTCGTCATGTCCTGGCACGGGTTTATCTGAGAATGCTGGTATTGATGGTTTCTCTAGAACCAGTCATTCCTCAGGCGGCCGATCCAGTTATTTCCCATGACACAATGGACCCAGAGTACAGGTTCACTGGACTCGAGCGTGTCAGTGTTGGAGCCTCTAATTTATCACCTTCAATAGTGGTTGAAGACAGAGAATCTCCTGGCGGGGGTAGTGTTAACCCCTCCTCACCCTCAGTTAACGATATACACGGATGCATCGATGGAGGGGTGGGGAGCTTGCCTGGAAGAATCCACGATATCGGCTTTGGAATCTGGAACAGTCAAAGGAACATATCAATCTACTGGAATTACGAGCAGTGGTCCTGGGCCTGGAACATTTCTTACAGAAAGTTCAGGGCAAGAGTGTTCTAATTCGATCAGACAACTCAACAGTAGTGACTTACATAAACCGTCAGGGCGGAATGAAGTCGCCCAGTCTCTGTATGATGACTTGCAAACTGCTTTGTTGGTGCCTGGATCACAGGATTGCCTTGAAAGCAGTTCATATTCCGGGAAGGTTAAATCTGTTAGCAGACTCATTGAGCCGAAGGATGAGTGTTTTACCTACGGAATGGCAACTAAATCAATGTGTGGCGGATCGTCTGTTCGACCACTGGGGGAAACCCAACATAGATTTATTCGCAACAAAGAAAAATGCGAAGATGACGACGTACGTCTCCGATTCCAGATCCAAGCGCTTTCGCAACAGATGCGTTAGCTATCAGCTGGGTGGGTATGTATGCATACGCATTCCCTTCAGCAATTCTGATTCCAAAAATTCTTCAGAAAATCAGACAGGAGGAGTGCCAAGTGCTTCTGATCGCCCCAAATTGGCCACGCCGATCATGGTATACGGATCTGCTGGACCTTCTGGTCTGCAATCCGGTTCCTCTGCCTCTGATGGACAATATTATCTTCCAGGGCAAGAACCTTCACAACAATCCGTCAATGTTCCAATTGACTGCATGGATGTTGTCAAGGAATCTAGAATTAAGGAGGGTTTTTCTGAGCAAGCAGCCATGTTCATGGCAAAAGCCAGGAGGGGGTCAACCTCCAGAGCATATAATTATAAAATCAACAGATTTGCAGAATGGTGCTCAAAAAGATGTATTAATCCAATGGATTCATATATTCAGGTAGTAGCCGATTTCCTCTGTCACCTGTATGATGCCTATAGCCTCAAGCCTAACTATTGCTGGCTATAAGTCAGCTTTGATGACAGTTATCCCTTGTTTGGCTAATAGGGGAAGTGATGAAGTAAATATTTTAAATACTTTAATCAAAGGCATGGGCAATCTAAGACCAAGGAATCCCCCAGTGATTCCGTCTTGGAGTTTATCACTAGTGCTTCAGGTGCTAGCTGATAGGCCGTTTGAACCACTAAGCTCCATTTCTATGAAAATGTTAATGCTTAAAACTGTATTTTTAATTGCTGCGGCCTCGGCTAGGCGTAGGAGTGAGATTCATGCCTTGTCAGCCGAGGCAGACCGTTTTGTGGTTACAGGGGAAGGCCTTAGGCTTCTACCCAGGATAAATTTCATGGCGAAGAACCAGTCTGAAATATCCGGGTGAACCGATAATTTTACCAGCTTTGACTAGGTTCGATCCTAATTCAAAACTATGGTGTCCAGTCCGAGCATTAATCTGGTACAAACAACGTACTCAAGATTGGCGGACAGACCCAACAGCGTTATGGTTGTCATATATTGAGCCCCATGGCAGGTCATCAAAGGACACCATTTCCAGGTGGATTGTGGAGTGTATTCAATTTTGCCATAAATCCGCCACAGGTAAACAAGTTGACATGGCCAAGGCTCACAGTGTCCGAGGTGTAGTGGCTTCCACTGCCCTATTTAATTGGGTTCCTGTGGATGACATGTCAGTAGCTCAGTGGCACAATGAGTCAAGTTTTACCGACCATTATCTCCATGACACCTCGAATCCTCTCGCCTTATCGATTTTAAAGAGCTAATCTGGGTGTACATATTTTGATGAGGTATCCTCATTTTTTATATATTTCACATTTAATCAATGGAAACATCTACTTTATGGGCTGCATCCGTCTTCACCAATGGGGAGATGATGACAGCGCCAATCTTCCACAAGGTCAGTCTTGTGTGTGTTGTCCATGGTTTTTTGTAATGTCACGTGACCCTTCGTTATTAATATGGTGATGGTACGTGTTTTATGTGGTTCATTATTGAGAGTATACGAAAATGAAGCCTTTTCATTTAATGTCCTATAGTACATGGCACTTGTACGTAGAGAGCGTATGGGACATTGAGGTCATTCAGTCTTCCTCCCAGGAGGAGGGAGGGGGGGGAGCGCATATGAATTTTGGTCATCTCTCAGCCATCGGTTTGTGTTAGCCGATGTTTTCCTTTCTATTCCTGATTGTGTTTCCACACAATTTCAGAAGTTTAAGTGCCTTAATCGCAGAAAAACACATAGGGAAGAGCTGGTCTTTTGACCTCGCCTCCCTCCCGCCGAATTCACTGACAAATTCTGGCAATATCAAAGAGTATTAGGGAGGTAAGTATACTCTTGAAGTGAAATAAACGAAATTACGGATTTCTTTTTTCACGAGAGAGTTGATACTTACCTCCCTAATATGGACCAGGCCTCCCCGCCCAACTGAGGCTCGGTCTTCAGGCTCTTATTATGTTGCATGTGTGTCAGCCAATAAATTAGTCAGAGGAAGTACTAGTCGGCGCATGCACGGTGGTGGGGCTGGCATCCGCCTGACTGACTTCTGACTACCTGCCCATAAGGGGCACCTTTCTTTTTAAATCTGAGTGTTTTATTAAGTGAAAGCCGATATTTAGCAATATCAAAGAGTATTAGGGAGGTAAGTATCAACTCTCTCATGAAAAAAGAAATCCGTGATTTCGTTTATTTTAAAACATAATCACGATTTTCGATTTAATCACATAATCGCGCAAGGCTACTAGTCGGCGACTAACTGTATGGAGTTGTAGGGAGTTGCATTGAGGTGTTCCGACTTGTAAGGAGTTGAGACGTCTCATGTACACTGGAAAAAGACAGCGACTAGTCGCCGACTCATTCATACGCTTGTCAGTTGTGAGTTGTAAGTAGTTCTTTATTTAAGGGCTTTATTTATTAACCCATCCATAGAGATGATTTGGTTATGCACTTTGCAGGATACATGCTTCAAACAAACTACATTTTTATTATTTTAAAGAACGAATAGTATCAGCATCGATCCATGGACATATATTTTCTAAACTGTGAGTGCCGAGTCAAATATTTAAAATGAGATTCCTGGATAAAAAACTGTCTTTTGAGACAGGTGTTCTCTTAATAGATGATCAAATGTCTTGCATAATTTGATTTAGTAATTGCATGAAGTGGTCCTTTAAGTCAGGTGGACTCTTAATAGAGGTGGTCTTTGTAACAGGATTAGCTTTATTATCAAATAGTATTATAAAATATTGTTTATTATATAGGCATAGAAAATGGACCTTTCCCGTGGTAGCTATGCCCCGCCCACCTCTAGCTAAGCTCCACCCATACCTCCATCATCGTGTACTGACTATCAATTTCCAGAAAACTATACAGATAAGCCGTTAAATATTTTGAAACTAATTTGGCTTACAATTTGTGAAACGTGTCAGACGATTAAGCACTAAAGACGGACTATTTCGAATCTTTCATGATGTCATGATTATGACGTCAGCATGCACTTCACATATGACATCGTATGATTGAGTGAGGAAATGGATTCATGAATAGCATGAGGTGGTCTTTTACATCAGGCAGACACTTAATAGAGGTAGTCTTTGTAGCAGGATTAACTTTATTATCAAATAGTATTCTAAAATATTGTTGAGTATAGGCAAATGTGACCAGTGTCTTAGAACACATGGAATTGCTACAGCCATAGCATTCTTACTGTACTGTGAAGTCAGCCTCATAGTTCCGTGAATTCTCATCAGAAACGCATCCAATGCTGGATATACATTGTAGTCGTCTCGACAAGAAATTCACCTTTCCAGAGTATCCATCCATCAGCTGACCTTGTATAACGTCATAATCAGATCAGCGCGTGTATGATGATGTCCCAATCATTACGTCACAAAGGGTTCCATATAGACCGTCACCAAATCTCAAATACTCTGACACGTTGTATGGATTGTATGTCTTTGTAATTGTTTGCTATTTAATAAACATGCTGATGAATATTTTGAAACTCTTTTGACTGGGCGCTGTTAAATTAGTTTCAAAATATTCAACAGCTTACCTGTGTTTTTTTTGGAAATTGATAGTCAGGGTGTTCAAAGATCGATCGATCCCAACACGAGCGAGTTGTGGGTGGAGCTTAGCTAGAGATGGGCGGGGCATAGCTAAAACCGGAACGGTCCATTGGCCGACCAGTTGGCGCTAATCTAATGGTGTATTGTTTTACACTGACTGAAAATTGGGGTTAATCGGCCGATGAGCGCTGATTACAAAAAATGAATCGACAGACCGCGATGTCAGGGATGATCACGTGGTGCATGGCCTGACAGAACTGACTTGACTATCCTGTCTTGATCTGTATGGTGGCCATGAACTCGAGTCTGACAAATTAAATCGTCAACATTCATGCAGCCAATCAAGAATTTACATTTTGTCATGTGAAAATAATCAATATTTCAAGATGGCACACGTATCTGAATTATACCTTCTTTCTTTGACTACTTTGACTATCCTACATGAGGCAGACATGTTTTTCCTTGCCTCAAGTAGCTTTCGTACTTGCTGTTAAATAGAACTGGGAATGCTGACTCCACATTTCAACAAATTCTCTATCTCAATTTCTGGATTGTTTCAGTCTGACATGTTGTTATTGTTGTTGTTGTTGTTGTTGTTGTTGTTGTTGTTGTTGAGCTTACATCTTACACTGGCAGTCAACAGGAAATTAATTGTGGTACCCATCTAAGATAACTCTGGTTACATTTTGAGCATTTCAGTATCGATTTACTTTGAATTCTCAGAATCCCATCTTCACGGTAAGCTGTTGAACATTTTGAAACTAATTTGACTGGGTTGAAATTAGTTTCAAAATATTCAACATATTGTTTGTTAAATATTAAATCCATCAAAGACCTACAATTCGTACACATGCCAGATCTTTAGATGTTCATGATGGAGATAGATATGTCAATCATTATGTATTTTATTGTGACGTCAACGTACATTGATTATGATGTCATATATTTGTGTGAAAAATCTGATCCATCCATTGTATATCATGTTCCTGTAAATATATGTAACTTCCCCTGGTTAACGGTAGGCAGTTACTCAAACCTGGATCTCAAAGGTGGAGCTTAAAAGTTGTTATATATACGCTGATATACAACTGGTTGGCACGACGAGTTGGACAAACAGTCGTTATATGTACGCTCATACACAACTCGTTGGTGACTTGTCTGTAACTGGTTGGCAACTAATCAATCAAATAGTCATAGTTATATGTACGCTGCACATAACACTATTCAACAAGTGTGCATGCTTGGACACGCGCATGCTTAGCAAGATGGGCACACCGATACAAGAATTGAGTATACCAGATGGACGGATCTAGATTGATGGAATCGTCCTCACCAAGAATTCCCTCTCCTCTCCTAGACAACCTACATTGCATTATCGATGAGTTCCCCATATATCAGATTCATGACAATACTGCATGAAGCCATAGAATATTTTGAAATTAATATGACTGGAAGGTATTGCTGCCTTATTAACCTCAAAATATTTCACAGAATATGTTGTGCATCTGAAAGAGTGTATGTTTTTTGTCTCGCCTGCGAAGCAGAAAAAGCGAGACATAGGTATCACTTTTCCGACGGCGACGGCGTCAACATTAAGGTTCTGCGTTTAGCAAAACTTCTCAGCTTATATTTCAGGATTGGTTAAGCCTATTGCAACTAAACTTTGATATATGGTTACCTATAATAATAGGAAGCAGCATAATGATGTTGGGGTCATGTGGTCAAGGTCACTGTGACCTTGATACAGAACTCTGCTTTTTCAACATTAAGTTTTTACGTTTAGCAAAACTTTTCAGCAGCTTATATTTCAGGATTGGTTAAGCCTAAAGTAACTAAACTTGGATACATGGTTACCTATAATCTTAGGAGCAGCATGATGATGGTGGGGTCACAAGGTCATGGTCACTGTGACCTTGATACAGAACTCTGTTATTTCAACATTAAGATTTTGCATTTGGCAAAACTTATCGTATATTTCAGGATTGGTTAAGCCTATTGCAACTGAACTTGGATACATGGTTACCTATAATGGTTATAATGGTTTGAATCGTATCTATCCGAGAGATATCAGTCAGTCTGCGTAAACGGATCATTCTCCGAACCGATCAAGCTCACGTGTGGTGTGCCACAAGGATCGATTTTGGGTCCAGTATTATTTACGCTATACACACGGCAACTTGGACAGAAAATCGAGAACCACAACATCCAACGCCATTTCTACGCCGATGACACGCAGCTCATCAACAGTTTTATACCATCAGTATCAGCCGCAAGTATGGCAACAGATCAACTAAATGACTGCTGTTCGGACATTAAATCCTGGATGACATTGAATATGTTGAAGCTAAATGATGACAAAACGGAGGCCATGCTAGTTGGTCCGGTGATTAGGCGCGCTAAATCAGACTTGACATGCATCACTGTTGGAACAAGCCAAATAAATCTGTCACCTGTGGTGAAAGATCTAGGGGTAATGCTTGATAATGAACTGACCATGGAAAAGCATGTTAATCATCTCTGCAAAGTGTGCTCGTACCAGCTACGTAATATTGGTTGCATCAGACGGTATATTACGAAGGAGGCTACAATCATGCTTATACTGGCGTTAATATCGTCAAGACTTGATTATTGTAACAGCTTGCTTATTGGTGCACCAAAACAACTTATTCATAAGCTACAGATTGTACAAAATACCGCTGCTAGAATCATATCACTCCGCCGAAAGTATGATCACATAACCCCTGTCTTACAGAATTTGCATTGGCTCCCGATCGAGCAGAGAATCACTTTCAAAATTTTATGCTTGACTTACCAATGTGTTTCCGGTACTGCCCCTGCATACTTAACTGAACTAGTACAACCCTATTCGCCTGGTCGATCACTCAGATCTGTCAATCAGATGCTGCTAAACGTCCCAAAAGTAAATTCTACTACATATGGCCACAAAACTTTCGCTTATGCAGCTCCCACCGAGTGGAACAATCTACCACTTAGTCTAAAAAACTCAGCATCATTAGATATTTTCAAATCACAACTGAAAACCACCCTTTTCAAACGAGCATATTCTCAGTAGATATAGCTATTACGCACTAGCGCTTAGAGCACGCATTGTCATGGATTCAGCGCTTTATAAATGTACTTATTATTATTATTATTATTATTTATTATAATGATAGGAAGTAGCATGATGATGTTGGGGTAACAAGGTCAAAGGTCAAGGTCACTGTGACCTTGATACAGAACTCTGTTATTTCAACATTAAGATTTTGCGTTAAGAAAAACTTCTCAGCTTATATTTCAGGATTGGTTAGCCTATTGCAACTAAACTTGGATACATGGTTACCTATAATGATAGGAAGCCGCATGTTGATGTTAGGGGCACAAGGTCAAGGTATTTGTGACCTTGATACAGAACTCTGTTATTTCAACATTAAGTTTTTGCATTTAGCAAAACTTCTCAGCGTATATTTCAGGATTGGTTAAGCCTATTGCAACTGAACTTGGATACACGGTTACCTATAATGTTCGGAAGCAGCATAGTGATGTTGGCATCACAAGGTCAAAGGTCACGGTGACCTTGCTACATAACTCTGTTATTTCAACATTAAGTTTTTGAGTTTAGCAAAACTTCTCAGCTTATATTTCATGATTGGTTAAGCTTATTGCAACTAAACTTGGATACCTGTTTACCTATAATCTTAGAAAGCAGCATGATGATGTTGGCGTCACAAGGTCAAATGTCAAGGTCACTGTGACCTTGATACAGAACTCTGTTATTTCAACGTTAAGTTTTTGCCTTTAGCAAAACCTATCAGCTTATATTTCATGATTGGTTAAGCCTATTGCAACTAAACTTGGATACCTGTTTACCTATAATCTTAGAAAGCAGCATGGTATCATTGAGGGCAGAAGGTCAAAGGTCAAGGTAACTGTGACAAACAGGAGACAGGCGAGACATTTAATTCAGCAAAATTTAGGGATTTGTGGGTGAAAGAGTTCACATTTTCTAAACACATTGTGGAGATGAAATTATCATATGAAAACTAAAATATGCAATATAGACTAATGAAAGGAGAAGTCGGGTTATACACGATGCACACATTCATAGGTGGGGATGTGTATATATTATAGTGGGCAGTGAAGGTAAATGAAGATTTTCAGAGTGCCAAGAGTCCTATGCATGCTCCAGTGGACCTTTCCATGTTTAGCTATTCCCCGCCCATCTCTATGTAAGCTCCACCCACACTTCACCGTGTTGGGATTGATTGATGCCTGAGTGCCCTATCAATTTTCTGAAAACTATACAGGTAAGCTATTGAAGATTTTGTAACTAATTCGACTTGGTGCTGTTGATGCCTATGGCAGCAACAGCGCCAAGTCAAATTAGTTCCAAAATATTCAACAGAATATTTATTAAATAGTAGACAATTTGTACAACAACGCATAGGCCATCTTCAAATATGCGTTCGTGATGTACTTATCGACGTCGCGTAGTTGATTATGACATCGTAGGATGGGTTGATAAAGTGGAAAGGTCTATTGTCGCTAGCGTCAAGAGGATTATTAGCTCACCTGGCCTGATAGACCAAATGAGTGTATGCCATGGCGACCGTCCGTCGTCCGCCAACTTTGTCCTTTAGACGACTTCATCTCAAGAATCACTGGGCCGATTTCAATTATATTTGGCAGGAAGTATCCTTAGGGCACAGGGATCCAAGTTTGTTCAATTGAAGTCGATCGGTCAATTTGGCCGGCGGCCATCTTGCATTTCGGCTGATTTTAGGAAATGTCTTTAAAGATCTCCGAAAACACTTAGCAAATGGATTCAAAACTCATGAAACATCATCTAGGGAAAGTGCTAAGCCAAGTTTCTTCAAGAAGACGATTGACCAAAATCGGTCGGCGGCCATCTTGGATGAGCTAGTTTTCCTGAAAACAACTCCAGAACTGCTGAAGGGATCAGGTCGAAATTTTGGAGATATGATTAGAGAGTAAGGGTCATTAAAGTTTGTTCAAGGGAAGTTGAACCATGGGCTAATCAAAATGTAGCGTGTTTAGCCATATTGGATTTTTTTATTTGATGGATTTTGAGTCCAAAATTGGTCTTATATATGTTTTTGGGTATTCTGAGCTCAAATTTGCAATTTTCAAAACTGTCGGATAAACTTTGGCGGCCATGTTGGATCATTTTCCTGCCAAAAGCTCCCATACTAAAGCAATGGGAAATTATAAATGTCTACTCGAGAACTACTGGACCATTATATTTGGTAGGAAGCATGCTTAGGGCATAGAGATTCAAATTTGTTCAAACGAAGCTGATCGACCAATTGGGCCAGCGGCCATCTTGGATTTCAGCCGATTTTTAGAAATGTCTTTAAAAATCTTCACCGAAACTGTTTAAGGGATTGATTCATAACTCATAAAATATCATTTAGGGCACGAGCTGAACCAAGTTTGTTCAAGGGAACTTGATTTGCCAAATGGTTGGCCGGCTATCTTTGATGGCCTGGTTTTCATGAAAGCAACTTCGTCTCCAGAGCCACTGAATGTATTGGACCGAAATTTGGGAGATATGATATTGATGA
>CM067375.1:10275725-10358225 GCA_034401795.1 Chaetoderma sp. LZ-2023a
GACAGAGGAAATCAGCTACTACCTGAATAGATGAATCCATTGGATTGCAGGAAATGTCAATTTCCCTTTCTCCGAGATCTAACAATACTCACCATTCTGTTACTTCTGATATACAGCTGGCCATGACAGCGGCTCTAGGATTATAGACGTAGAAAGCTTTACCGACTCCTGGGAACCGGGTACCCGGCTCCCCACTGCCGAGTACCCGTTTACCATAGAGCTCATATTGTTTGCATAGCCACCAAACAAGAGAAAACTATGGCTTGCCTCCGTGGGGCTGGGAGGCTGGGTCCGTAACAGAATGGTGAGTATTGTTAGATCTCGGAGAAAGGGAAATTGACATTTCCTGCATTCTCCTTCGATCAATACTCACCATTCTGTTACTTCTGATATACACCAGATTTGATCAGTAACCTGGTGGGAAGGGGCAAGCCATACATGCTAATTTTGCCCCTTGGAGAAAGATTTTAGACTTCAAACTTGACTAACGGAGACCTAAAAGGACCGTCAAGTTCACGGAACCGAATCACATTCGCGTCACAGCCCCCCCCCCCCTTTTTCCTCCTAAGAAAAGGGAGAGAACTAACGAACATGTATCTCGCCTGAAACACCAATATGCCAAGAGGGTTAACTACTCCCTGCATATCGCTTGTATTAGCCTGGGAATGAGCATGAATATATAAGATGAATGAACATGATACATATACATAATACAAAAAACTCTCACTTGTTGAATTACCTTATGATAACAGGACTTCAGACGTACCGCCTACAACCATTCACCGGTTCGGCCATCAGTGACACAATCTGGTTGACATCCTCTCGCCTGACCATGCCTGCTTTAGGTTCTTTTCCTACCGAAGTGAGAAAAGGGTGAAAAGCAGTGTGGTCACTAACTATCGTTTCAAAACAGCTAAAGCGAGTGGATTGGCTGAGTCTGACACATCCCTCATATAGTAATCTGTGAATGAGGACTCACAGTGCCATTGTGCAACGGCCATGATGTCCTATAACGGAACACCATTGTAAAGGGCGGTCGAGGCGGCTATTCCTCTGACATTGTCTGCCCTTACGCCTTGCACCTGGTGCCCAGTCGCCATCTCCTGAGTAGTCTGAATGCATTCGACCACCCAACGAGAGATAGTATCCATGGATGCGGCGCCATAAGACTTTTTATGGCAGATCCACAGATGTCTATCGTTCGACCGTAACGAGTCAGTCCGTTTCTTGTACTTAGTCAAAGCACGGACCGGGCACCAGACACTGGCATCACGATCAAACCTAGTTAACTTCGGTATAATGATCGGTTTGCCGGGATATCTCAAAGATTGGTTCTTTGACATAACCTCTGCTCTTGGCAGAAGATGCAGACCTTCTCCAGAAACAATAAATCGGTTCCTCTCTGCCGAAAGCGCATGGATCTCACTGCGCCTTCTAGCTGAGGAAGCTGCCAATAGAAAGACCGCCTTTAGAGTCAAATGCTTTAGACTAGCCGAACGCAACGGTTCGAAAGGGTGCTTGGCCAGTACATTAAGCACTAAAGATAGACTCCAGGCTGGAATGACTACCGGTTGTCTCGGTCGGAGATTGCTCATTCCCTTCAACATCACATTTAACTGGGCCACCTCTGGACTATCCCTGTTGGCTAGACAAGGGATAACTGATGCCAAAGCTGACTTGTATCCAGCAACTGTGACGGGAGCTAGTCCTCAAAAGAACAGCTCACAGAGAAAGTCTGCTATTTGCTGATAGTGGATTGAAAGGTATCAATACCCTTTTCTTCACACCAGTCTGCAAATCTGTTAACCTTGTTGTTATATGACTTGAAGGTTGACCTCCTTCTCGCAGCCGCGATGAAATCAGCAGCCTGTCGAGAAAAGCCTTCCGACGTGGAACGTTGTTTGATAACATCCACGCAGTCATTGAACATTTCGGGACACTCGTGTAGGAAGCGTCCCTTGGCCTGGGAGCTTATGTTCGGAATCTCGGGCAACTGCACAGGATTTTCCACCAGCAGATCTAGAAGATCCGTGAACCACGCCCTGCTCGGCCAATACGGCGCTATTAGCAGGACCAGACACGGTTCCTCCCTGACCTTCACCAAAACCTTCGGTAGAAGAATGGTGGGTGGGTACGCGTAAGCGTGCATCCCTCTCCAGCTTATCGCCAGAGCGTCTGTATCGACGGCATTTGGATCTGTAATCGGCGAGACATATGTCATGATTTGAGCATTTTCCTTTGTGGCGAACAAGTCCACGTTGGGTTTGCCCCAATGCTCGAAGATCCGTCGCAGAACTGGAGGGTTGAGGGACCATTCTGTTGGCAGGATTCTCTGTCTGCGAGACAAAGCATCCGCCAGAATGTTCAATCGGCCAGGAATACGAGCTGCTTTCAAAACAACCGAGTAATTCCTGCACCATTGAATCAAGTGTCACACCCTGATACACAGAGTGGGCGACCTGGTCCCGCCTTGGCGATTTATATATGATACTACTGTCGAATCGACCGACCGTATCAATATCACCCTGCCCCTGATCATCGGAAGGAACTCTTCCAACGCCAGTTCCACTGCCATCATTTCCAACAGATTGATATGCAGCTGACTCTCCGGGAGAGTCCATGTGCCCGAGACCTGGTTCTCCCAGGCAGGCACCCCACCCTTCCAGCGATGCATCCGTGTAGACGGACAGCTGGGGGCGGGGTAGGTGCAGCGAAACCCCTATTAGATTCTGACGCTGTTTACACCATAGAAGATGCGATATTATCGGCTCCAAAACTGGCAACAGTTTTGACAGGGGTTCTGTTCTCTGTTTCCACAGAGACATCAGATACAACTGGATAGGCCTTCGCATTAGAGCATCGTACGGGATAACCTGCTCCATGGAGACCATCATGCCCAGCATCTGAAGGAACCGCCTCGCCTTGAATGTGGTTTCCCACTCGAAAACTCTTGAGGATGGCTAACAGAGACACCACTCTGGGCTCTGACGGGTAAACCCTGCCCTCCTCAAGGTCGAATCGCATCCCCAAATAAACGAAACGTTGAGTGGGCGTCAACTCGGATTTCTCCTCGTTGACTATGCAGCGTAGATCTGAAAGTAACTTCAGAGTCAGAGCAGTATCCACGTTCAACCTGGCTGCCGAGTCTGCCGTAAGCAGCCAGTCGTCTATGTAGGTGTGTAGCGCCACGTTCTCTTTTCTGAGAAACGCTGTCACCGCAAGGACCACTCTTGTGAAAACCCTCGGAGCTGTCGACAGGCCAAACGGGAGACTGTAAACTCCCATACTTGATTCTGAAACGCAAATCTCAGAAACCTGTGCCAACTCCGATTCATAGGAATGTGGAAATATGCATTTTTCAGATCGATCGATACACACCACATTCCTTTCCTCAATCCCGCATTACCGACCTCGGCGTTTCCATCTGGAACCGAGGCGTATGGATAAACCAATTTAATGGCCTGAGATTGAGTATGGGTCTCCATCCCCGTGCTCTTGGGGACAAGGTACATGTTTGAATAGAAGCCTGGAGTGTTTCGATTTGCTGGTTTTATTGCTCCCTTCAGAAGCAAACCCAACACTTCCTTTTGAACGGCTTCTAACTTGTCTGGCTCCCTTGGTACGGGTGTCCAGACAGGTGCCAAAGACAGATTTTGTGGTGGAAAGTCCCACCACTCCGGCATGTAACCCTGGGATAACCATCCCAGGACCAGACTGTCTGACGTCACACATTGCCAGGCCTCGACGAAACGCATGAGCCTTCCACCCACCATAGACGCCTCGACGTCTAACGGGGTTGTCCGGCTCGCAGTCCGCCCCCCCACTCTTTCTTAACGAGAGAGAGAGAGAACCATTTCGTTCTAGGCACGACGGGTATAACTGGCACCGCTGTTCCTGTCGCACAGGCGCGGTCCAGGCGGATATGAAGGGAGCTTTCGTACCCTCAGGTACGCTTCGGCCCCTTCGGTCCGCCCTTAGGCCTTACCCGTACCCTTCCCCTTCCCGCCTCTAGGGCGGTCAGAAGCAACATTGGGGAGGGTAGGCGCCTCTACAACCTTCCTGGGCTTCTTCGCCGGCGGCGGCTCTGAAACCCCAGCTGAAGCAGAAGTCGCAACAGGCCTAGCTTTCGCCTTGCCCTTATGCCTCTTCTGCTCCTTTGAAGGTTGTCCCGTTAGCGGTTTCCCCACAGGCCCTAGTGCATGCGCTTGCCGCACTAGCTCTAGCTGTAGGTTTACCGCTAACTGATTCTGCGTGATACTGGCGGTATCCTCTAAGATGGCCCACGCTTGGCCACCGAAGATGCTAGGCCCTGTCAGGGGTGTCCCAAGGAGACGCTCCCTGACTGCCGTAGCCGGACGCATATGGTCAATGACCATTTGCCTCCTGGATTTCGTCACACGCGCTTGCACCCTTGCCAATGCGTCCATCGACAGCACCAGGCCGTCATTGACACATGAAAGCGCCACAGGTGGCACAGGGTGGCCTGCCCCGCTTCAGCCCACACCGACTGAAGGAGACGATAAGAGTGGTTGACAGCGCTCATCGCTGCCCTCACACCCTCATCGCATAGGGACAGGACTTCTTCCTGGTGTACCTGAGACTTGTCCACAAGTGCCGGACCGGGGTGACCCGGTACGGCACTCTGGACGCCCAGTACCCATCGGTCATCCTCCTTGACCGACGGGATACACCATACCTGTCATATTCCCCCCGCGGAATACGAACTCTTGCCCCCACCTCCCTGGAGGCCGCAGGGAGCCGACCCTTGGTCATCAGTTGTTTGCTATAAATAGCATCCAACCATTCTATGAACCGTGGATCCAGTCCCACTGACTGGATCCGGGCCGCGGGCAAAATCCCCGTCCTGATCGACGCAACCGACGGACGGGGCGCATCTTCATCGGCCGTGGCCGAAACCACAGACGGGTCAACCCTGGCTAGCCACGCCAGAGCATCTGACCAATCTACCTCCGATGAAGACACCCCCGCAAACACGTCACCCGTTGACGTGCTCACGGGTCTGCCAGCCACGGCCTCCCAGCAAGGAGCCACGGCTGACACGCCAGGCACTCCGGTACCACACGGTTCCGCCGTCACCCCATGAAACACTCCGGTCCATGAGGTAGGTGCGCACGGAAAACCGTACGGACCCGTAGCAGTCGCGGAACCATAGCCGGACACAGGCGCCCACGGCACCCCACGTCCGACTGCCGGACCAGGCGAGATAGGTGAGTACCACGCCCGGCCCGGCACACCCGTTCCCGTGACGGCTGGTGCCAATCCAAGCCACACGGAACCGGTGCACGGTAACGGATTTGCCTCAGCCACAGGCGGAGCCCCTGACCTGGCTTGCGCCAAACCAGACAAATGGAGGCCGGTTCCGTCTAGGACGGAATCAACCTCCATATTCTCCACCTGCGGCTTCACGGGCCGCAGCAACCTCTCCTCCTCGGCCTCCTCGTCTTCAGACTCCGAAGAGTCGTCACTAGATGAGTCAACCGTGGAACCGTCCTGGCGGACGGCTCCCACACCTGACGGACCGGCCACCGCTACTGGACCACCCGGAGGTGGCCGCAGAGAAACAGAAACCCGTCTGGCCGAAGCCAGACGGGACTGCCAGGGGGCCGTACGAGACGGCCCCCTCGGTAACCAGTCCAGAATCCTGTCCGAGG
This sequence comes from Chaetoderma sp. LZ-2023a, assembly GCA_034401795.1. Lineage (NCBI taxonomy): Eukaryota > Metazoa > Mollusca > Caudofoveata > Chaetodermatida > Chaetodermatidae > Chaetoderma > Chaetoderma sp. LZ-2023a. Next base: position 10,281,398 of record CM067375.1, read on the forward strand.
ACAGGATCCGTACCAGGCATGGGGAGAAACTGCCCCCCAACCTTTGGTAGCAGGGACGACACCAGCGTGGTCAGAACGCTATGCAGAAAAACCCTGCAGAGCCGGACCAAACCACGGCGGCGGTGCCATCTCCAGCTGGGGACGTGGAGCACCCGCACCGGCCGCTCCACGATTTACTCTCGGACCGCCTGACCCCGCGTCAGACCCAGCCAAGTCCTTCTGGGCAAGGAACTTAACCATCGTTTCGATGGACCACACTGCACAAACATTACACCTATGATCTATATTACACAGGGCACACATAAAACAGACATGGTCCTTGAACATTACACAGACAAACTTATGGCAGTCGTCACATGATGGCGGGGCTGGCTTGGCCTATAAAATAAGCACAAACCTACAATAAACAAGCGGAACGAGACCCGGATGGAAGGCAGACAATTAATTTTCAAATAATTTGACTCATAAATTAACCGTAACCTCCCCGCACCCCACCCCGCCACGTTACAACAACGATCGCATTGATTATGACGACAAGTACGCGGCGGGCACAACACACCCATAATAGATCCTCCAGGATGTGTAACGGCTCCAGGAATCATATCGCATAGCATTCGGGGTATATTTACTAATCAATATAAATTATACTCCTAACGAACGCAGCACGATATGTGAAGAAAACAACAAAATGTATAACAAAACTGCTGTCTCACACGGTAAAACCGCAGACCACACATCTACTCAAGAATTTTGAAACCACCGATCATTGCAAACCGATCGTGATCGCACGTAAACTTGATCATTCTAAAGTTTCCGGTACCATTTTTAGTACGCAGCACCCAGAATAAGATGCGCGAATTAATGAAAAATTTTTCTTCACATAAACATCCGAGCGACCGGGTTTAAAGAAGGCGATCGTCTGGCATATATGGTTGTTAGCACACGTCCCAGATTCTATGGGGACAGAAATTGGAACATGCGACACAACGAAATTTAGAGACCTAAGTCTTTTAACTATGGATAATAAAGAACAATACAACCTGGTTGTCTTGGGCGGTATTCTCCATAGTCCTTAGTTAATCCTTTCAGAACACACAAACTATCACTGATTAAAGACTTAGATTCTTTTAAAACACTAAAATCCTTAATGCAAAAAGCATGTATTGCTCTTGTCGCTATGCCAACAAGAATGAGCTCTATGGTAAAAGGGGTACTCGGCAGTGGGGAGCCGGGTACCCGGTTCCCAGGAGTCGGTAAAGCTTTCTAAGTCTATAATCCTAGAGCCGCTGTCAAGGCCAGCTGTATATCAGAAGTAACAGAATGGTGAGTATTGATCGAAGGAGAACAATACATCTTTTTGAGCACCACTGCAAATCTGTTGATTTTATAATTGTGCTCTGGAGGTTGACCCCCTCCTGGCTTTTGCCATGAACATGGCTGCTTGCTCAGAAAAGCCCTCCTTAATTCTAGATTCCTTGACAACATCCGTGCAGTCAATTGGAACATTGACGGATTGTTGTGAAGGTTCTTGCCCTGGAAGATAATATTGTCCATCAGAGGCAGAGGAACCGGATTGCGGACCAGAAGGTCCAGCAGATCCGCATACCATGATCGGCTTGGCCAATTTGGTGCGATCAGAAGCACTTGGCACTCCTCCTGTCTGATTTTCTGAAGAATTTTTGGAATCAGGATTGCTGGAGGGAATGCGTATGCATACATTCCCACCCAGCTGATAGCTAACGCATCTGTTGCGAAAGCGCTTGGATCTGGAATCGGAGAGATCTAAAATAAATCTATGTTGGGTTTCCCCCAGTGGTCGAATAGACGACCCGCCACACATTGATTTAGTTGCCATTCCGTAGGTAAAACACTCATCCTTCGGCTCAATGAGTCTGCTAACAGATTTAACCTTCCCGGAATATGAACTGCCTTCAAGGTAATCCTGTGATCCAGGCACCAACAAAGCAGTTTCCAAGTCATCATACAGAGACTGGGCGACTTCGTTCCGCCATGGCGGTTTATGTAAGTCACTACTGTTGAGTTGTCTGATCGAATTAGAACACTCTTGCCCTGAACTTTCTGTAAGAAATGTTCCAGGCCCAGGACTACTGCTCTTAATTCCAGTAGATTGATATGTTCCTTTGACTGTTCCAGGTTCCAGAAGCCCTGATATCGTGGATTCTTCCAGGCAAGCTCCCCACCCCTCCATCGATGCATCTGTATACATCGTTAACTGAGGGTGAGGAGGGGTTAACATTATGCCCGCCAGGAGATTTTCTGTCTTCAACCACCATTGAAGGTGATGAATTAGAGGCTCCAACACTGACACGCTTGAGTCCAGTGAACCTGTACTCTGGGTCCATTGTGTCATGAGAAATAACTGTATCGGCCACCTGCGTAAGGCCGCCCGAGGAATGACTGGTTAAGAAAAACCATCAATCCCAGCATTCTCAGATAAACCAGTGCCAGGACATGACGACTGTTGTACACTGACTGTATTACTGAGATGAGTATCTGTACCCTCTCCTGAGTAGGATAAACATATCCTATCTCCAGATCGAAGAACATTCCCAGGTAAACAAACTTCTGGGATGGAGTCAGCTCTGATTTTTGAAAATTTATTATCCAGCCTAAATCTGTGAGAGTTTTCAAAACTATCTCCAGATTTGCTGATAAACTTTCCTGGTTGTGTGCTTTTAACAGCCAGTCGTCTATGTACGTGTGGACTGCCATGTTTCTCCTGCAGAGGTATGCTGTCATCGCAAGAACCACCCTGGTGAAGACCCGAGGAGCCGTAGAAATTCCGAAGGACAACACCCTGAATTCCCACTGTCTGCCCTGGAATGCAAATCTCAGGAAGCGATGGAAACCCATCGCTATTGGAATGTGGAAATAAGCATCCTTCAAATCTATTGAAGCTGTCCACATTCCCTTCTCCAACCCTGCCAACACCGATCTCTGTCTCCATCTTGAAACTGGGTGTGTCTATGAACTTGTTCAATGGCTTGAGGTTGAGAATTGGTCTCCACCCTCCAGTGCTTTTCGTTACCAAGAACACGGTTGAATAGAAGCCCGGGCAATTTTGCGCCGGTTGAATTGCTTCCTTGTGTACGAGGGAATTTATTTCCTCCTCTATACACAACCGCTGATCTGGATCTCTTGGAATTTGAGTCCAGACCGGCACCAGAGAGTCGTGATGGTGGACCTGTTATCCAGTCGGGATGATACCCGACTGAAAGCCATCGCAAGACTAAACGGTCCTGAGTCAACCGTTCCCACTCTTGCATGTGGTCGGCCAACCGGCGTCCCACCGGTCCACCTAGGGAGAGAGGTGGCCATAAGGAGTGCAAGAGAGGCACTGTCTCCTTCGCCAGAAACACCGGAGTGGTTCTCACCGCGGTAACCGGCCCATCAGGCACGATTACCACGACCAGATCCTCGCGCGCCACGCCCAACACCGCGCACACACCTCGTTGCGCGGGTGGCTGCCTGGCTGACTGCGCCTGAGGAGCCTGCGCACCCCTCACTGCTGGCCGAATCGCACGCGCCGAGACCGACGCTGTGATGGTGGCTGGCCTCTGATCTGGCCACCTCCACCACGAGCCTGCAGGGGACGATACGCAGGGGGTGCCGCGCGAACGCGCTCCCTACGGAGCACTTCAAACTGCTCGCGCAGCGCCCTCTGGTTATTGACCAGAGTAACCGTCTCCTGGAGGTGCCTACATCCGTCACCTCCAAAGAGACCAGGACCTGTCATAGGCGTACGCAGTAGCCTATTGTACAGGTCCTGGGACGGGTACAGGTTGTCCAACGCAAACGTGCGCCTCGCTCGGACACTCCTGGTCACCGCCCGAGTCATGCAGTCCAGAGCCAGGTTGATACCATCCTGGATGGCTCTCTGGACTGTGACCGGGCTCGGTTGGCGCGACGCGGATGCTGTTACTACCCCCTGTAACAGCTGGGAGACATGGGACAGCGCCGCAATAGAAGCTCTCCCACTCTCCTCCACATCACGCAGGCTTGGGCACCACACCGTACTTCTGGTAAGCCACAGGCACGATGCGGCAGCGCCTTGCTACCTCGCGAGATGCCCATTCGCCTTAATGGACGTCTCCGCCACCGCGAACATATCCACGATATGCTCTGCTAACGGCAGAGATTGCTTAGGGCTAGCAGTGGCCTTACCAGCTAACCACGGCCTGTGGTCACGCTGGCTAGCCGACTGCTCGACGGGCAGGTCTGGCCTAACACTTATCAGCCATTGACAAGCGTCAGACCAATCCTCCTCCATGGCTAACTGCGAGTGCTCTACTAGACGGGGGCCTTCGTCTTCCTCCTGAGCACACGCAGCAGAGCTTGACGGCGGATAAGCCGACACTCCTGGCAAGCCAGAGAACGCATGCGGGCCCGAAAGAGCAGGCATGGTAATCTGACTGGCTTGTCCAGAAGCAGGTGCCGTGGTAGCGCGCGGGGCAGATACCGCCCAACCACGGCCCCGACCAGCACCAGCAATACTCTCGGCAAGCGGTATAGCTGGCCATCAGCACCGTCCAGGGCCACCTTCTGAGCCGTGAACTCTACTCCTGCGTGAGTAGAGCCATGGAATATGTCGCCTGTATTCCCCGCGAGGGGTGCACAGACGTCATAATCCATGGTCACATCCTCAGACGGCGACCCTAACAGGTAACCCTCTTCATCCTGGCCAGACAGATTAGACTCCGGGTCAGCAAAGAAAGCTAACCCGGACTGGCCAGGAAAGGTGCCATAGGAGGTACTGGCACCCGCGGCGTGCGGATACCCCTGGACTGATAAGCAGCCAGCGGGTTCCAGTGACAGCTGTCCACGACCCCTCGGCGCGGCAAGCCTGCTGCCAGGGTCATGGAATGCCCCCTCTAATGGGGTCACCTCTGAATCCTCGAAAACTGGTAACGGCCTACGGAATGGTGATTCAGAGATGGGGATTACCTGCTCCGAAGCAGATGATGAGGACAACAAAGGATTTGGTCCAGGAAGCATGCCACGAAGCAACTCTGGAACCAAATCCTTTATTGTCCTCTTCATCTCTCCCAACATCTCACTACGGAAGGCCTCCATGTCCACCGCGGACGAGGCCTTCCTCTTACCCTTCTTACTTACACCCTCTCTTTTCTGCTTCCTCTCCTCCTCCACCACCTTGTCCTTTGCCTGCAAGCATAAAAACTCGGCCATTAGCTCACCCCCCCCCCCCCCAATGCTTACATACCTCACAATTGAGCAATGGCCCACAGGGGCTACAATGAAAACATAGATGAGGGATGAACTTTTCCTTAAGAAAACCTCCACAGGACGAGCAACCAGGTCTCTGAAACAGGACAAAGGACGAGGACAATGAGTAATTTTGTTACGGTTAGAAACTCAAAACCAAACTAAAAGAGAGGGAAAATGATCATAAGGATCACCAATCATCTGAAACCAGCGTTGGACAAAACTTTAATTGTTAATAAAGAGCAAGGCTGATTATGACATCATTAATCCCATGACAGAAATTAAATCGATCCGAAACAAACATACAGGTGTAAGGACGAATTGTATTCATAACCAGAACATCTTCAGAATGGACCTTCAGACTACACAACCATCAGATACACAATGATAACAATGGTGATCAGTTAATTTTCCTAAATAATTAACATCACCTCACATCATTAACTAGATAACTGACACTTTGTATAGACAAACCATCCAACGTGATGAACTGGAGCACTCCACCAAGACTACGCCTCTTAACTCTCTCCACCGTAGGGGAAGGAACTGGATCAAGAGGGCAAAGTGAGAAGACCTTTATACTAGGCCTCCGACTCACTGGACATAGGATTTTTGGTTAGATAACCTAACAGTATTAGTAGGAAATGGAACCTTGGTGGAGAGAAACAAACCCTCTGATGCTGTGATGTCCATTACATATCCTGACAGATACCTGTGGACATAAACACAAAGAGAGATTAGTATTATATAGCACCATGTTGAAATAAAACAACTAAAACAGGCGCTTATCACGGTAAACGTGAGTCCCGGAAATACATTACACCGGGAAAAACTCGCTGAAATATAATAGAAGTCACCTGATGGATAGGTCCTGGCCATCCTCCGGCGAAGCCACTCTCTCAGACATGATAAACAGGTGATTAACTTCTAATATAACAGCTTAAATGACTTTGAAAACAAGTGAAAAGTGTAAAGCACAAAAACATGTGTTCACTCTCTGCCAATAAATTAGCAAAGAGGAAGTACTAGTCTGCGCATGCGCGGTGGTGGGGCTGGCATCCGCCGGACTGAACTCTGACTCCCTGCCCAGTAGGGGCACCTAACTGTTTTTATTCTGAGTGTTTATTGAGTGAAAGCCGATATTTAGCAATATCAAAGAGTATTAGAGAGGTAAGTATACTCTTGAAGTGAAAAGTAATTTCTCTCGCATGAACCAATACAGTCAAATTGTTGTCCAATGTACCATCTTCGTGAGAAAGTCATGTATGTCATTAACCTTTTCACTTATGAATTATGCTAAATCCCATTCTCAAAGCAACCACACAGAAAAGCAAGTGATTACTTTGTAAATAATTTGCTTGGAATATGTTAAAATTAATTTCAAATTATTCAACAGAATATTTCTTATGTCATGAAAAATTAGTTGCATCATTGAAAAGCCAAGTACTTTTTAAATCATCAAATCTACACTTGGAGTGTAATTGCTTCAACACCAGCCTGCTGTTTTCTATTCATGCATGGACCTGTATATGCTTAACTACTTCAAACAATCATTTGATCCTATAGACTAGCAGTTATGCATATAAACCTGACACAGGCCTTTATGATGTAGGACAAATTCTGATGAATAGTTTGAAATTTATTTTGCTGGCTAGTTGTTGCTGCCGAAGGTAGCCCTGGCTTCCAGTTAAATTGTCTTCAAAATATTTAGCACGGTTTCTGTTTGGTTTGATTCTAGCTCTATTGCTTAGTGGGAATTAACAGTTCATGTATTCATAATTTAACACATTACATGTACATCATGAATTCAGCAAATGAAAAAGCAATATAGAAAATGTAAATATTTCTTTTAGAGATTACATTCAGTATTGTTTGTTTTGATTATGATTTCATAAACTGACCCATATTGTAGCTATTATATTAACCCTTATTACATTAATGTCAAATAAAATTGCACAGGGTCAGTAGAAGAATGTCTGGTGCACATTTTACAATGTTTTGAAATCTGAATCTGTCACATTAGATACCAACAGCAATTTTGTTTCAAGATGTACACCAGTTAACATATGAAATTGAATTGACTTTGGGAAGCTGATATTTCATTGGTCAAAGGGCTTTCATGAGCGTAAAGCAGATACAAATTCTTTATGATTAAATACGGTTGTGGAACATTTTGAATTTGGCTTACTTGGAAGGTCTTGCTGTCTATATTTATTATATGAAACGTATTTGAAAAAGAATTTTAAAACTATTTGAAATTTCAAATACTTTAGCAAAAGAACTTAAATGCAAATGAAAATAGTTGTGACTTGAAATCTTGTAATAAAGTATTCACGTGCAAATGCATTTGACATCAGATCTGACTGTTTGACCATGACATTGTTTCACGCTCTCTCATTATAAAGATGCATGTGTTTAAGTTTGGGTCCAGTATCATTAACCAAACATGAGATATGAACTACTAAGTTGAGCTAAAACACAAAATGTTAATCCTGAAGTCATTTACCAATATCACAATAATATTGATCTTTGACCTTTTAGCCCAAAGGTCATGTTATGCCATCTCCGTATAAGGATGTATGTTTACAAGTTTGGGTGCATGAGGATTAAGGAAACAGGAAATATGAACTGCTAAGTTGAGCCAAATACAAAATCTTAATGTTGAAAAAACCCAGTTTTTTTTAGCAATGTCACAATAATCTTGACCTTTGCTCTTTTGACTCCAACATCATGGTATGATATCCTCCAATGATAAGGGCGTATGTGTCTAAGGTTTCTCCAATATATTTAACCAAAGAAAATATATGAACTGCTAAATTGAGCTAAATGCAAAATGTTAATATTGAAAAGGTTCTATATCATGCCCTCTCATTACATGGAAGCAATGTATCCAAGTTTGCCTCCAATATGATTAACCATAGTTGAGATATGCACTGCTAATTTGAGCCAAATGGAAAATGTTAATGTTGAAAAGTTTTTACCAGGGTTACAGTGAACTTGCCCTTTGAGGTCATTGTGTGATGCTGTATCATTATAAAAAGCATGTGTCCAAGTTTGGGTCCAGTATGATTAACCGAACATGCGATAACGACAGGAGGTTGAGCTAAGCGGAAAATGTTAAGGTTTAAAACCTAAGCATCTTACCAAGATCACAGTGAACTTGACCTTTGACTTTTTTACCCCAATGGCATGGTATGATGCTGCGTGTGCCCAGGCTTGGGTCCAATATGAGCATCATTATATGAAAGTGTGTGCCCAGGCTTGGGTCCAATATGATTAACCAAACATGAACCACCCAATGTTTATGACCTCTGCAAGCGTGATGAGAAGGTGTTTTGGTAAGTATTCAACAAGTTTTAGATATATAGGTCTAGGTATAATTTAAACAACACCCACCCACTCCCCGTGGTAAACTGCACAAACTGAGGTGACACGATCAGAAGACGGGCATGGTCAGCTTGCAAACTAAACAGTATTATTAATAATTTTATAGCATTACATTCATGGAGTGTTATTACAATGAAACTCAAAATTTTTCTAACAATTGAAATATTAGTATTAGAGATATGGAACATCAAATTCGGGTTTCAATCACGCTTTTCTCAATGACTTTTTAATACTTCAGGTTCTACTGGAGAGCTCTATTCCCAACGTGAGTGGAAGGCTGCCTGTGGATTCTGACATGTATGTCAATGTTTCAGTCAAAAGCTAATATGCAACAGCAACAGCTTTCAGCAACATTGTCTTAAAAAAGACAACTTTATATAATGCTGGTTCTATTGGAGGGCACTTCTCAAAACTTTGGTGAGAGCTTACCCAAATGGTCCCAAAGGCGGATACCAATATTGGGATCAAAATATAAAATGTATTGTTCTCAAGATAGCCACATTTCATCTCATGGCGGCCCGAGGCGGCCCAATTGACAGATATACCACCGATATGGGTATTGGATAAATTTATCCTTGTATTTTATAGCCTGTCCGCTTCACGCAAGAAAGTCCTCCGTCACACATATTTGGCAAGATTAATTATTTTAATTTATGTACCTCTTTAAATATTTTATGTTGCATATTTACAAAATAATATTGGCAAGAAGTATTGGAATATAGCGGGTTGATGTGTGTGCTAACATTGAATTTGTGATCGAGTAATGCTAAGCGCGATAAGCTACACACAACAACAAGGAGTTAATGGACAGTAGTTACGCCATCATGGGATAGGTGGCTTAGATACATCGACACGAGTACGTTAACGATGTTTGTGTAAAGATTTACATCCTGCATCTGTATTAATGTTATTCCATAATGGTAATGTATAGAAGGATAGTGTACACGTAGGTGCTCGATGGTATGGCTATGCTATGTGTACATCTTGTGGAGTGGCCGTTTTTCAATATAAATTTAGGTTTGTCTTTATAATAGTGACTTACCTTGCTGCTCGAGGTCTTGTGTTGAGTTTTAAATCTGAAATCTTCAGAGCAGATGTAAGATAAACAGCCACACCATGTTCCTTTGTATAGATGTAAACCATGTGATCTTTCTAGCGCGCACCTGCAAAATAGAAGCTTAGTTGACATCTATGTATTATTACTATTTTCTGAAGGCTGTAGTAGTGGAAACATCTAACCGCTGCAATCAGCCCTTCTTCGCTTTATTCCCACTGTGTCTTGTCCTCAGCCAAAACCTTTAGCTTCCTCTGGTCCATTCTTGATTTAAGTGTGCCGTGTCCTGCTTTCTTGAGGTCACTTCGCATCAAGCTTAACAGATTTATGTGATGACATCATCTCCTGTCTTTGTATTTGCTGGGTCCCAGTAGGGCGAATTCTTAGGCTCTATGTGCTGGTGTGTCTTCTGGCCTCATTAGCACATGGCCAAAACTGGACCATCTTTGCTGGCCGACTTTTACGGACTCGTCTTGTCTAGTGCATCGTTGGAAATTATGCTGTCTGCCCATCGGTGTCCAGTCATGGTATGTAGGTGTTTACGGTGCCACGCATTAAGTTTTCTAGAGCTGTCTTTAGAGCTGTGCAGCTGCTACAGTTATACAGCATCAAGGACACACAGGCTGCGTTGTATAAATGTAGTCTTTTTGTCACGGGAATCTTCGATTTACGAATCCATAGCTTCTAGTTTGGAAAGCTATGTTCTCATGATGCAGCTATAGCAGCGTACAGCAATGCCAGCAGTATGTCGTCGGCATATTCCAGCTCGTGGGGTATACCCAGTATGGACAATGGGGGGTTTTGGTCGTTTGGAATTTTCCTGCACAGATTTCAGAAGGGAACAGGTGAAAAGCACAGGGGATAGACCATCTGCCTGTGGAGAGCCTATTGATGTCTCAAACACTACAGGCATCACCGACTTGCGTCGTACACACAGCTTGGTGTATGCAAGTAGTAGTCTCACTAGTCGCAGCTCATCGTTCTTTGATCATTTAATTGTGTCGAAGGCGCGTGACATTTCAATGCCCATTTTGTGGAAATCCCAGTGTGTTGAGAGGACTACTGACACAAGCATGCATTGATCCCATACAATGTCTGTGCAACTGTGTCCATGTTTAAAGCTACTTTGACACGATCTTGTCTCAGATGCGGCATAGACTAACATCGGACAGAATGGACTGCAGATTGGCTGGGGAGGGGGTGGAGTAATATTGGATAGTATTTTCCGTATGCAGATGAGGAGCACAATGGGCCACACATTGGCTGGGGAGGAGGTGGAGTAATATTGGATAGTATTTTCCGCATACAGATGAGGAGCACAATGGGCCACACATTGGCCGGGGAGGCGGTGGAGTAATATTGGATATGATTTCTGTATGCTGTTGAGGAGCACAATGGGGGCAGATTGAAGGAAATGTCAATTTCCCTTTCTCCGAGATCTAACAATACTCACCATTCTGTTACTTTCTGATACACAGCTGGCCTTGACAGCTGGCTCTAGGACTATAGACTTAGAAAGCTTTACCGACTCCTTGGAACCGGGTACTCGGCTCCCAACCATCGAGTACCCGTCTACCATAGAGCTCATATTGTTTGCATAGCCACCAAACAAGAGAAAACCATGGCTTGCCTCCGTGGGGCTGGGAGGCTGGGTCCGTAACAGAATGGTGAGTATTGTTAGAACTCGGAGAAAGGGAAATTGACATTTTCTGCATTCTCCTTCGATCAATACTCACCATTCGTGATCCGTGAACCACGCCCTGCTCGGCCAATACGGCGCTATTAGCAGGACCAGACACAGTTCCTCCCTGATCTTCACCAATACCTTCGGCAGAAGGATGGTGGGTGGGTACGCGTAAGCGTGCATCCCCCTCCAGCTTATCGCCAGAGCGTCTGTATCGACGGCATTTGGATCTGGAATCGGCGAGACATAAGTCATGATTTGAGCACTTTCCTTTGTGGCGAACAAGTCCACGTTGGGTTTGCCCCAATGCTCGAAGATCCTTCGTAGAACTGGAGGGTTGAGGGGCCATTCTGTCGGCAGAATTCTCTGTCTGCGAGACAAAGCATCCGCCAGAATGTTCAATCGGCCAGGAATGTGAGCTGCTTTCAAAACAACCGAGTAATTCATGCACCATTGAATCAAGTGCCACACTTTGATACAAAGTGTGGGTGACCTGGTCCCGCCTTGGTGATTTATGTATGATACTACCGTCGAATTGTCCGACCGTATCAATATCACCTTGCCCCTGATCATCGGAAGAAACTCTTCCAACGCCAGTTCCACTGCCATCATTTCCAACAGATTGATATGCAGCTGACTCTCCAGGAGAGTCCATGTGCCCGAGACCTGGTGTTCTCCCAGGCAGGCACCCCACCCTTCCAGCGACGCATCCGTGTACACGCCTCGGACGGCGAGGTAGGTGCAGCGAAACCCCTACTAGGAGATTCTGATGCTGTTTCCACCATAGCAGATGCGATATTATCGGCTCCAAAACTGGCACCAGTTTTGACAGGGGTTCTGTTCTCTGTTTCCACAGAGACATTAGATACAACTGGATAGGTCTTCTCATTAGAGCAGCGAACGGGATCACCTGCTCCATGGAGACCATCATGCCCAGCATCTGAAGGAACCGCCTCGCCTGAATGTGGTTTCCCACTCGAAAACTCTCGAGGATGGCTAACAGAGACACCACTCTGGGCTCTGACGGGTAAATCCTGCCCTCCTCGAGATCGAATCGCATCCCCAAATAAACGAAATGTTGAGTGGGTGTCAACTCGGATTTCTCCTCGTTGACTATCCAGCCTAGATCTGAAAGTAACTTCAGAGTCAGAGCAGTATCCACGTTCAACCTGGCTGCCGAGCCTGCCTTGAGCAGTCAGTCGTCTATGTAGGTGTGTAGCGCCACGTTCTCTTTTCTGAGAAACGCTGTCACCGCAAGGACCACTCTTGTGAAAACCCTCGGAGCTGTCGACAGGCCAAACGGGAGAACAGTAAACTCCCATACTTGATTCTGAAACGCAAATCTCAGAAACCTGTGCCAAACTCCGGTTCATTGGAATGTGGAAATATGCATCTTTCAGATCGATAGACACACGCCACATTCCCTTCCTCAATCCCGCCATTACCGATCTCGGCGTTTCCATCTGGAACCGAGGCGTATGGATAAACCAATTTAATGGCCTGAGATAGAGTACGGGTCTCCATCCCCCACCCCCGTGCTCTTGGGGACATGTTTGAATAGAAGTCTGGAGTGTTCCGGTTTGCTGGTTTTATTGCTCCCTTCAGAAGCAAACCTGACACTTCGTTTTGAATGGCTTCTAACTTGTCTGATTCCCTTGGTACAGGTGCCAAAGACAGATTCTGTGGTGGAAAATCCCACCACTCCGGCATGTACCCCTGGGATAACCATCCCAGGACCAGACTGTCTGATGTCACATCTCGCCAGGCCTCGACGAAACGCATGAGCCTTCCACCCACCATAGACGCCTCAACGTCTAACGGGGTTGTCCGGCTCGCGGTCCGCTCCCCCCCCTCTCTTAACGAGAGAGATAGAGAACCATTTCGGTCTCGGCACGGCGGGTATAACTGGCACCGCTGTTCCTGTCGCACAGGTGCGGTCCAGGCGGATATGAAGGGAGCCTCAGGTACGATCCGCTCCCTTCTGTCCGCCCTTGGAGGACTTACACTTACCCTTCCCGCCTCTAGGGCGGTCAGGAGCAACCTTGGGGAGGGTAGGCGCCTCTACAACCTTCCTGGCTTTCTTAGCCGGCGGCGGCTGAGAAAAACCAGCTGAAGCAGAAGTCGCAGCAGGCTTAGCTTTCGCCTTGCCCTTATGCTTCTTCTGCTTCTTTGGAGGTCCAGCTAGCGGTTTCCCCACAGCCCCTAGTGCGTGCGCTTGCCGCACTAGCTCCAGGTTGACCGCCAACCGATTCTGTGCGATGCTGGCCGTATCCTCTAGGATGGCCCGCGCTTGGCCACCAGATGCTCCCTGACTTCCGTAGCCGGACGCATATGGTCAATAACCATTTGCCTCCTGGATTTGGTCACACGCGCCTGCACCCTTGCCAGTGCGTCCACAGACAGCACCAAGCGCCACCGGTGGCACAGGGTGGCCAGCCCCCCTCTTCAGTCCACACCGACTGAAGGAGACGATAAGAGTGGTTGACAGCACTCATAGCTGCCCTCCCACCCTCGTCGCATAGGGACAGGACTTCCTCTTGGTGTACCTGGGACCTGTCCACAAGCACCGGACCGGGGCCACCCACTCCAGCAACCTGAACCCCGAGGACCCATCGGTCCTCCTCAGTGACCGACGGCACTACACCATATCTGTCGTATTCCCCCCCGCGGAATACGACACCTTGCCCGCACCTCACTGGAGGCCGCAGGGAGCTGGCCCTTGGTCGCAAGTTGCTTGCTATAAATAGCCTCCAACAACTCTATGAACCGTGGATCCAGTCCCACTGACTGGATCCGGGCCGCGGGCAAGATCCCCGTCCGAATCGATGCAACCGACGGACGGGGCGCATCCTCCTCGGCCGTGGCCGAAACCACAGACGGGTCCACCCTGGCTAGCCAAGCCAGAGGCTCGGACCAGTCTATTTCTGAGGAAACACCCGCAAACACGTCACCCGTTGACGCGCTCACGGGCCTGCCAGCCTCGGCCTCCCGGCAAGGAGCCGCGGCTGACACACCAGGCACTACGGTACCACCCGGTTCCGCCGCCACCCCATGAACCATACCAGTCCATGGGATAGGTCCGCACGGAAAACCGTATGGACCCGTAGCGGACGCGGAACCGTGGCCAAACACGGGCGCCAACGGCACCCCATGTCTGACTGCCGGACTGGGCGAGATAGGCGAGTACCACGCCCGGCCCGGGGAGCTGGTGCCAAACCAACCGACACGGAACCGGTACCAGATTGGCCTCAACCACAGGCGGAGCCGCTGCCCTGGCTTGCGCCAAGCCAGACAGATGGAGGGCGGTTCCGTCCAGGACGGAATCGACCTCCATATTCTCCACCCGTGGCATCACAGGCCGCAGCAATAACTCCTGCTCGGCCTCCTCGTCTTCAGACTCCGAAGAGTCGTCACCAGACGAGGAAACCGCGGAGCCGTCCTTGCGGACGGCTCCCACACCGGACGGACCGGCCACCGCTACTGGACCACCCGGAGGTGGCCGCAGAGAGACAGAACCCGGCAGGCCGGAGCCAGCCGGGACTGCCAGGGGGCCATACGAGATGGCCCCCCTCGGTAACCAGTCCAGAACCCTGTCCAAAGACAGGGTCCGTACCAGGCATGGAGAGAAACTGCCCCCCAAATTTCGGTAGCAGTGACGACACCAGCGTGAGCAGAACGCTATGCAGGAAAACCTGCATAGCCGGACCGAACCACGCGGGCGGTGCCATCTCCGCCACCTCCAGCTGGGGACGTGGAGCGCCCCCACCGGCCGCTCCACGATTTAACCTCGGACCGCCTGACCCCGCATCAGACCCAGCCACATCCTTCTGGCCAAGGAACTTTACCATCATATCGACGGACCACACTGCGCACACATTACATCTATGATCAAGGTTACAGGGCGTACACCTAAAACAGACATGGTACACGACGCGTACAAACTTATGGCACTCGTCACATGATGGCGGGGCTGGCTTGGCCTATAAAATAAGCACAAACCTACAATAAGCAAGCGGAACGAGACACGGATGGAAGGCAGACAATTAATTTTCAAATAAATTGACCATAAATTAAATGTAACCCTCCCGCACCCCACAACGTTACAGCAAAGATCACATTGATTAGGACAAGAACGAAGCGGGCATAAATACACCCATAATTGATCCTCCAGGATGTATTAAGCTCCAGGAATCATATCGCATAGCATTCGGGGTATATTTACCAATCAAAATAAATCATACTCCTACCGAAAGCCGACACGATATGTGAAGAAACAACAAAATGTAACACACTGCTGTAGCACACGGTAAAACCGCAGACCACGCATCTAATCAAGAATTTTGACACCACCGATCATTGCAAATCGATCGCGATCACACGTAAACTTGAACATTCCAAAGTTTTCTGGTACCATTTTTAGTACGCAGCACCCAGAACAGATACGCGAATTAATGAAAACATTTTCTTCACATAAACATCCGAGCCGGGTGTGACGTCACCCGCTCGGACCTTACGGAAATGACGTCAGCCGATATTTGTGTTAGAAATACTGTAGCAAACACCTATTTTCATATCTGGGCTTGTCCACACTAAAGTGACCAAAAGTGTGACATGAAAGTCAGATTCTAGAAATGTGTATGAATAAAGTTAAACATGTTTTCTGTTAAGGAAAATGACTTTATCTACTGAAAAAAATCAAAAGAAGATAGTAATTTGTGGATTAAGCGTAAAAATCAACAGAATATCAGATGCTGTCAGAAAGTTACGGTTGTGATTTTGACAATGAAAAATGAGAGACTATCTTTTGAAAAGCGACCAAAGTAACCCTTTATGCTACAAAACAAAAGTTACATACCATGGAATAAGATTAAGGCATTAAATTTAACTTTTGAGTAATTTTGCAAAGCTTTGCAGGACAAATTGAGGGGGGTTACGGTTGTGATGTTCATATTTTTGACAAACTTCTATTCTTTTATTCAATTATCAACCTTGCACACAAGAAAAGTCTCTTCGAGAAAACTGAAAAGCTTCTTATTATGCAGGGAATCGATTGCAAACACAACAAGAAGGAATTAATACAGGAATTGATAATCTTTGTTACGGTTGCGATGTTGACATTTGACGAAAGAAGGTCGTTACGGTTGCGATGTTTGACACTGACAGAACGATTTCGTTAACAGGATAAGAATGTAGAGTAAAGTTGGCGCATCTATCAATCAGTAAATCATTCTTTTGAAAGAACTAACAACAGAAGCCATGCTAATATAAATAAATGGCAAGCAACATGATCAAAATTATAGAAAACAGTATGGAAGAATGATCCCGTTGCGACTTCAGTATGTTATCAGCTTGCTTTGCTTGAATTTTAATACTGTTCTTTACTGCCTTTTGTTCAAATTTGCAATTGTTTTTAACATTGCTGTTTTGTACTAACATATTATACGTGATTATGTGGTTTGGAATTCATACAAAGAGTAATTTATTCTACAAGCTGAAAAAATTGGCAGAATGGCTTTCCAAGGAAGCATCCCTTCCACTAGGGTTGCACAATATCGCCATTGACTGTCACAATATATCATGCATGAAATTGTACATGTACAGCAATGGCTTCCAGTCAAATTATATTCCTAACAGCACCTTTCATGTAAAGATGATGGTAAAGGAAATTCATCACTGAAGGGGTTAAGCTGAATGAAGCAACACATTTTGTTTGTCATTCTAAATACAGCTCTTTGATTTTAGAAATAGCTTGCTGCCTAAGTTTTTTACGATATAAAGAAGAGGACATTTTCTATTTTTTTCAAACCGATTAGATGTACAATGAACTTTCAAACTATATCTTGAACTGTTAAAAATCGTTCCTGTTGGTCCAAGTTCAGGTGGTCTGTTAACGTGCTGATGAGTCCAAAACAGACTGCATGGGCCCAATAACATTATGGATGAAACTATAACAACCTTATAAAACGTGTGCAGATTTGAATAATGCAAACTTTAACTAGTATCCTCGTTTCATATAGCTTTGAGGGCGATAAACACAATAAATTCTGAGAAATAAAGAAATATATCGTCCGACGGTATGGCCGTTATTCATGACACAATTCTGAGTTGTGGTCATGATTTTTGATTGAGAAAACTGCGTGTCAAGCATCACGACCACCAAGGTCAAGGTTACATTTGCGACGGTAGTTGATGTCTCGAACTCGGTGACCTATGTTCAAGAGTTAAATATGGACATAAAATCGTGAGGTTATCGATTCCTACTGTGGATTTAAAAAATATATAGGAACTATTCATTAAAGGAAGCAGTTTGCGTGGTCGTGACGATTGTTTTGGTCGTCACATGGAGTAAAAAATGTTGACAGAACATTTCTTACCTTAGCTTTGGCGCCATTGTTTTCTCATCACCGTAAAAACAAAAGGCTCGGCGTGTCACATGACCGGTTTTACACCATCACGTGATGCTTGCTTCTTATTTCCTGGAGCCGTGCTATAAATTTATGGATTTCTTGTCCGCTGTTACGGTTGTGATTTATTGACAGAAAGTTGACAGAACATTTACCTTAGCTTTGGCGCCATTGTTTTCTCATCACCGTAAAAACAAAAGGCTCGGCGTGTCACATGACCGGTTTTACATCATCACGTGATGCTTGCTTCTTATTTCCTGAAGCCGTGCTATAAATTTATGGATTTCTTGTCCGCTGTTACGGTTGTGATTTATCGACAGAAAGTTGACGGAACATTTCTTACCTTAGCTTTGGCGCCATTGTTTTCTCACCACCGTAAAAACAAAAGGCTCGGCGTGTCACATGACCGGTTTTACACCATCACGTGATGCTTGCTTCTTATTTCCTGGAGCTGTGCTATAAATTTATGGATTTCTTGTCCGCTGTTACGGTTGTGATTTATTGACAGAAAGTTGACCACTTAATTTTTTTATCATAATTTAAACATAATCTAGCAATAATCAAATCTATCCAAGTGGCAGTGAATGAACAAAAGATATAAGAGATAGTATTTGGATAGAAAAGTACAGCCATACAGGTAAGGAATAGCAACTAAGCTAAAGTGAGATTTATACTAATTTTTGACGGAATGCATCACGACCATAACACACAACTTTGAAGTGAATAAAAAGTTTTTCTCCTGTAAATCATGACAAAAATGAGCATATTCATAGAAAGCAATGTCTTTTTCTTTAAAATGTTTAGGCTGAAATCCAAAATAACTCATTTAAAATGCTTCTTTAGCACTCTGAAAATTGGCTCATTCTCAAGTCACACTTACCCGCTCTAATTTCACTCATATTTGTGGCTGTTAGTTGAATGAAAATAATTTTATTCTGCCCTCATTTAACTTTTTTTATCTGTAATTATCTCTCTGAGATACCTTCAACTTGGAAATGATAAGAACAGGAAAATTAATTGGGTCTTTATCATCGAAATTAACAATTCAAATGTAGACCCGAAATCGTTCATCAAATACAGTTTAGTGTGGACAAGCCCATCTGCCGATCGCCTGTTGGGGTTTAAAGAAGGCGATCGTCTGGCATATCTCGTTGTTTGCACACGTCCCAGATTCTATGGGGTCAGAAATTGGAACATGCGACACAACGAAACTTAGAGACCTAAGTCTTTTAACTATGGATAATAAGGAATTATACAACCTGGTCTTCATTGGCGATATTCTCCATTTTATCCAGTTAGATCCTTTTAAGAACGCACAACTATCAATTCACAGATAAGACTTAGATTTCCTTTCACAAAAACTTAAAATCTTTCCTGCAAAAAAACTGTGGACAGCTCTTGTTGCTATGCAAACAAGAATGAGCTCTATGGTAGACGGGTACTCGGCGGTTGGGAGCCGAGTACCCGGTTCCAAGGAGTCGGTAAAGCTTTCTAAGTCTATAGTCCTAGAGCCAGCTGTCAAGGCCAGCTGTGTATCAGAAAGTAACAGAATGGTGAGTATTGATCGAAGGAGAATGCAGGAAATGTCAATTTCCCTTTCTCCGAGATCTAACAATACTCACCATTCTGTTACTTCTGATATACAGCTGGCCTTGACAGCGGCTCTAGGATTATAGACTTAGAAAGCTTTACCGACTCCTGGGAACCGGGTACCCGGCTCCCAACTGCCGAGTACCCGTTTACCATAGAGCTCATATTGTTTGCATAGCCACCAAACAAGAGAAAACTATGGCTTGCCTCCGTGGGGCTGGGAGGCTGGGTCCGTAACAGAATGGTGAGTATTGTTAGATCTCGGAGAAAGGGAAATTGACATTTCCTGCATTCTCCTTCGATCAATACTCACCATTCTGTTACTTCTGATATACACCAGATTTGATCAGTAACCTGGTGGGAAGGGGCAAGACATACATGCTAATTTTGCCCCTTGGAGAAAGATTTTAGACTTCAAACTTGACTAACGGAGACCTAAAAGGACCGTCAAGTTCACGGAACCGAATCACATTCGCGTCACAGTCCCTCCCCCTTTTTTCTCCTAAGAAAAGGGAGAGAACTAACGAACATGTACCTCGCCTGAAAACACCAATATGCCAAGAGGGTTAACTACTCCCTGCATATTGCTTGTATTAGCCTGGGAATGAGCATGAATATATAAGATGAATGAACATGATACATATACATAATACAAAAAACTCTCACTTATTGAATTACCTTATGATAACAGGACTTCAGACGTACCGCCTCCAACCATTCACCGGTTCGGCCATCAGTGACAAAATCTGGTTGACATCCTCTCCCTTGACCATGCCTGCTTTAGGTTCTTTTCTTACCAAAGTGAAAAAAGGGGAAAAGCAGTGTGGTCACTAACTATCGTTTCAAAACAGCTAAAGCGAGTGGATTGGCTGAGTCTGACACATCCCTCATATAGTAATCCGTAAATGAGGACTCACAGTGCCATTGTGCAACGGCCATGATGTCCTCTAACGGAACACCATTGTAAAGGGCGGTCGAGGCGGCTATTCCTCTAACATCGTGTGCCCTTACGCCCTGCACCTGGTGCCCAGTCGCCATCTCGTGAGTAGTCTGAATGCATTCGACCACCCAACGAGAGATAGTATCCATGGATGCGGCGCCATAAGGCTTTTTATGGCAGATCCACAGATGTCTATCGTTCGACCGTAACGAGTCAGTCCGTTTCTTGTACTTAGTCAAAGCACGGACCGGGCACCAGACACTGGCATCACGATCAAACCTAGTTAACTTCGGTATAATGATCGGTTTGCCGGGATATCTCAAAGATTGGTTCTTTGACATAAACTCTGCTCTTGGCAGAAGACGCAGACCTTCTCCAGAAACAATAAATCGATTCCTCTCTGCCGAAAGCGCATGGATCTCACTGCGCCTTCTAGCTGAGGAAGCTGCCAATAGAAAGACCGCCTTTAGAGTCAAATGCTTTAGACTAGCCGAACGCAACGGTTCGAAAGGGTGCTTGGACAGTACATTAAGCACTAAAGATAGACTCCAGGCTGGAATGACTACCGGTTGTCTCGGGCGGAGATTGCTCATTCCCTTCAACATCACATTTAACTGGGCCACCTCTGGAGTATCCCTGTTGGCTAGACAAGGGATAACTGATGCCAAAGCGGACTTGTATCCAGCAATTGTGACGGGAGCTAGTCCTGCAAAGAACAGCTCACAGAGAAAGTCTGCTATTTGCTGAATAGTGGATTGAAAGGTATCAATACCCTTTTCTTCACACCAGTCTGCAAATCTGTTAACCTTGTTGTTATAGGACTTGAAGGTTGACCTCCTTCTCGCAGCCGCGATGAAATCAGCAGCCTGTCGAGAAAAGTCTTCCGACGTGGAACGTTGTTTGACAACATCCACGCAGTCAATTTGAACATTTCGGGACGCTCGTGTAGGAAGCGTCCCTTGGCCTGGGAGATCATGTTCGGAATCTCGGGCAACTGCACAGGATTTTCCACCAGCAGATCTAGAAGATCCGTGAACCACGCCCTGCTCGGCCAATACGGCGCTATTAGCAGGACCAGACACGGCTCCTCCCTGACCTTCACCAATACCTTCGGTAGAAGAATGGTGGGTGGGTACGCGTACGCGTGCATCCCTCTCCAGCTTATCGCCAGAGCGTCTGTATCGACGGCATTTGGATCTGGAATCGGCGAGACATATGTCATGATTTGAGCATTTTCCTTTGTGGCGAACAAGTCCACGTTGGGTTTGCCCCAATGCTCGAAGATCCGTCGTAGAACTGGAGGGTTGAGGGACCATTCTGTTGGCAAGATTCTCTGTCTGCGAGACAAACCATCCGCCAGAATGTTCAATCGGCCAGGAATATGAGCTGCTTTCAAAACAACCGAGTAATTCCTGCACCATTGAATCAAGTGCCACACCCTGATGCACAGGGTGGGCGACCTGGTCCCGCCTTGGCGATTTATATATGATACTACTGTCGAATTGTCCGACCGTATCAATATCACCTTGCCCCTGATCATCGGAAGGAACTCTTCCAACGTCAGTTCCACTGCCATCATTTCCAACAGATTGATATGCAGCTGACTCTCCGGGAGAGTCCATGTGCCCGAGACCTGGTGTTCTCCCAGGCAGGCACCCCACCCCTCCAGCGATGCATCCGTGTAAACGGACAGCTGGGGGTGGGGTAGGTGCAGCGAAACCCCTATTAGATTCTGACGCTGTTTACACCATAGAAGATGCGATATTATCGGCTCCAAAACTGGCACCAGTTTTGACAGGGGTTCTGTTCTCTGTTTCCACAGAGACATCAGATACAACTGGATAGGTCTTCGCATTAGAGCAGCGTACGGGATAACCTGCTCCATGGAGACCATCATGCCCAGCATCTGAAGGAACCGCCTCGCCTGAATGTGGTTTCCCACTCGAAAACTCCTGAGGATGGCTAATAGAGACACCACTCTGGGCTCTGATGGGTAAACTCTGCCCTCCTCGAGGTCGAATCGCATCCCCAAATAAACGAAATGTTGAGTGGGCATCAACTCGGATTTCTCCTCGTTGACTATCCAGCCTAGATCTGAAAGTAACTTCAGAGTCAGAGCAGTATCCACGTTCAACCTGGCTGCCGAGTCTGCCTTGAGCAGCCAGTCGTCTATGTAGGTGTGTAGCGCCACGTTCTCTTTTCTGAGAAACGCTGTCACCGCAAGGACCACTCTTGTGAAAACCCTCGGAGCTGTCGACAGGCCAAACGGGAGAACTGTAAACTCCCTTACTTGATTCTGAAACGCAAATCTCAGAAACCTGTGCCAACTCCGATTCATCGGAATGTGGAAATATGCATCTTTCAGATCGATCGATACACACCACATTCCTTTCCTCAATCCCGCCATTACCGACCTCGGCGTTTCCATCTGGAACCGAGGCGTATGGATAAACCAATTTAATGGCCTGAGATTGAGTATGGGTCTCCATCCCCCTGTGCTCTTGGGGACAAGGAACATGTTTGAATAGAAGACTGGAGTGTTCCGGTTTGCTGGTTTTATTGCTCCCTTCAGAAGCAAACCCGACACTTCCTTTTGAACGGCTTCTAACTTGTCTGGCTCCCTTGGTACGGGTGTCCAGACAGGTGCCAAAGACAGATTTTGTGGCGGAAAGTCCCACCACTCCGGCATGTAACCCTGGGATAACCATCCCAGGACCAGACTGTCTGACGTCACACCTCGCCAGGCCTCGACGAAACGCATGAGCCTTCCACCCACCATAGACGCCTCGACGTCTAACGGGGTTGTCCGGCTCGCAGTCCGCCACCCCCCCCCCTCTTTCTTAACGAGAGAGAGTGAGAACCATTTCGTTCTAGGCACGACGGGTATAACTGGCACCGCTGTTCCTGTCGCACAGGTGCGGTCCAGGCGGATATGAAGGGAGCTTGCGTACCCTCAGGTACGCTTCGGCCCCTTCTGTCCGCCCTTTGAGGCCTTACCCTTACCCTTCCCACCTCTAGGGCGGTCAGGAGCAACATTGGGGAGGGTAGGCGCCTCTACAACCTTCCTGGGTTTCTTCGCCGGCGGAGGCTCCGAGAACCCAGCCGAAACAGAAGTCGCAACAGGCCTGGCTTTCGCCGTGCTCTTATGCTTCTTCTGTTTCTTTGAAGGCTGTCCCGTTAGCGGTTTGCCCACAGCCCCTAGTGCGTGCGCTTCCCGCACTAGCTCTAGCTGTAGATTTACCGCTAACCGATTCTGCGCGATACTGGCGGTGTCCTCTAAGATGGCCCGCGCTTGGCCACCAAAGATGCTAGGCCCTGTCAGGGGCGTCCCAAGAAGACGTTCCCTGACTGCCGTAGCCGGACGCATATGGTCAATGACCATTTGCCTCCTGGACTTCGTCACTCGCGCTTGCACCCTTGCCAATGCGTCCATTGACAGCACCAAGCCGTCATTAATACACGATAGCGCCACAGGTGGCCCAGGGTGGCCTGCCCCCGCTTCAGGACACACCGACTGAAGGAGACGATAAGAGTGATTGACAGCGCTCATCGCTGCCCTCACACCCTCATCGCATAGGGCCAGGACTTCTTCCTGGTGTACCTGGGACTTATCCACTAGTGCCGGACCGGGACCACCGGACCCGGCACTCTGGACGCCCAGTACCCATCGGTCATCCTCCGTGACCGACGGGACTACACCATACCTGTCGTATTCACCTCGCGGAATACGACATCTTGCCCGCACCTCCCTGGAGGCCGCAGGGAGCTGACCCTTGGTCATTAGTTGTTTGCTATAAATAGCATCCAACAAATCAATGAACCGTGGATCCAGTCCCACTGACTGGATCCGGGCCGCGGGCAAAATCCCCGTCCTAATCGACGCAACCGACGGACGGGGCGCATCTTCATCGGCCGTGGCCGAAACCACAGACGGGTCAACTCTGGCTAGCCACGCCAGAGCATCTGACCAATCTACCTCCGAAGAAGATACCCCCGCAAACACATCACCCGTTGACGTGCTCACGGGTCTGCCAGCCACGGCCTCCCGGCAAGGAGCCACGGCTGACACGCCAGGCACTCCGCTACCACACGGTTCCGCCGCCACCCCATGAAACACTCCGTCCATGGGGTAGGTCCGCACGGAAAACCGTACGGACCCGTAACAGTCGCGGAACCATAGCCGGACACAGGCGCCAACGGCACCCCACGTCCGGCTGCCGGACCAGGCGAGATAGGTGAGTACCACGCCTGGCCCGGCACACCCGTTCCCCTGACGGCTGGTAACAAACCAAGCCGCGCGGAACCAGTGCAAGGTAACGGATTGGCCTCAGCCGCAGGCGGAGCCGCTGACCTGGCTTGCGCCAAACCAGACAAATGGAGGCCGGTTCCGTCCAGGACGGAATCAACCTCCATATTCTCCACCTGCGGCTTCACGGGCCGCAGCAACCTCTCCTCCTCGGCCTCCTCGTCTTCAGACTCCGAAGAGCCGTCACTAGACGAATCAACCGTGGAGCCATCCTGGCGGACGGCTCCCACACCTGACGGACCGGCCACCGCTACTGGACCACCCGGAGGTGGCCGCAGAGAGACAGAACCCGTCTGGCCGAAGCCAGACGGGACCGCCAGGGGGGCGTACGAGACGGCCCCCTCGGTAACCAGTCCAGAATCCTGTCCGAGGACAGGATCCGTACCAGGCATGGGGAGAAACTGGCCCCCCCAACCTTTGGTAGCAGGGACGACACCAGCGTGGGCAGAACGCTATGCAGAAAACCCTGCATAGCCGGACCAAACCACGCCGGCGGTGCCATCTCCGCAACCTCCAGCTGGGGACGTGGAGCACCCCCACCGGCCGAACCGGGCGCTCCACGATTTCCTCTCGGACCGCCTGACCCCGCGTCAGACCCAGCCAAGTCCTTCTGGGCAAGGAACCATCATTTCAACGGACCACACTGCACAAACATTACACCTATGATCTATATTACACAGGGAACACCTAAAACAGACATGGTCCTTGAACATTACACGGACAAACTTATGGCAGTCGTCACATGATGGCGGGGCTGGCTTGGCCTATAAAATAAGCACAAGCCTACAATAAACAAGCGGAACGAGACCCGGATGGAAGGCAGACAATTAATTTTCAAATATTTTGACTCATAAATTAACCGTAACCTCCCCGCTCCCCACCCCGCCACGTTACAACAACGATTGCATTGATTATGACAACAAGTATGCGGCGGGCACAACACACCCATAATAGATCCTCCAGGATGTGTAACGGCTCCAGGAATCATATCGCATAGCATTCAGGGTATATTTACTAATCAATATAAATTATACTCCTAACGAAAGCAGCACGATATGTGAAGAAAACAACAAAATGTATAACAAACTGCTGTCTCCACGGTAAAACCGCAGACCACACATCTACTCAAGAATTTTGAAACCACCGATCATTGCAAACCGATCGTGATCGCACGTAAACTTGATCATTCTAAAGTTTCCGGTACCATTTTTAGTACGCAGCACCCAGAATCAGATGCAAATTTTTCTTCACATAAACATCCGAGCGACCGGAGAACCGGATTCTACGGAGAACGACGTCAGCCGATATTCGTGTTAGAAATACCATAGCAAACACCTATTTTCATATCTGCCGATCGCCTGTTGGGGTTAAAGAAGGCGATCGTCTGGCATATATCGTTGTTAGCACACGTCCCAGATTCTATGGGGTCAGAAATTGGAACATGCGACACAACGAAATTTAGAGACCTAAGTCTTTTAACTATGGATAATAAAGAACAATACAACCTGGTTGTCTTGGGCGGTATTCTCCATAGTCCTTAGTTAATCCTTTCAGAACACACAAACTATCACCGATTAAAGACTTAGATTATTTAAAACACTAAAATCCCTAATGCAAAAAGCATGTATTGCTCTTGTTGCTATGCAAACAAGAATGAGCTCTATGGTAAACGGGTACTCGGCAGTTGGGAGCCGGGTACCCGGTTCCCAGGAGTCGGTAAAGCTTTCTAAGTCTATAATCCTAGAGCCGCTGTCAAGGCCAGCTGTATATCAGAAGTAACAGAATGGTGAGTATTGATCGAAGGAGAATGGAATTTTTCTTAAAGGCTATCACTGGACGCAAATTAAGAGGTTCTTTCATTTTATCCTGCAATTTATGATATTCATCTTTCAAAATTTCTGAAATTTCGACATTTTTTCGATTGTATGTTAAACTGAATGGAATAATTTCACGTTGATCAGCAAGACCAGGGTCCACGTTCATGCCTTTCGGCCATTTTGTTTCCAGTTGCTTAATCCAGAATGATTTGCGAAGTTTTCTTTGTTTATCAGTTTCTTCGGCTGTTGCCAGTGTCTATCGACAGAATGACCAGGAAGATTGAAATGTTAAGCTACGTTGGTGTCCTCGTCGTGTCTAATTGTTGTTGTGGTGACGTCGGCATTGGTGGTGGTGGGGGTTGTGGTGGTGCTGCCGATGGAGGTGGTGCGCCAGTGGTAGTGGCCTCGGTGGTGGTAGTGGTGCTGTGTTCGTGGTGGCTGCGATGGTGTTGGTGGTGGTGGTGATTGTGCCGTTGTTGTTGTTGGTGGTGGGGGTGATGGAGGTGGTGCTGGTGGTGATCATCGGGATGATTGTATCGATGGTTGTGTTAGTGTGGTGATGGACTTTGTTGTTGTTGATGGTGGTGATAATGCTGGTGGTGTTTGTGCGGGTAGTAGTAGTGGTTGTGGTGGTAGTGCTGGTTTTGGTGGTGATTGTGTTGATGGTGGTTGTGATGGAGGTGTTGGGGTGATTGTGTTGATGGTGGTTGTGGGTGGGTGGGGGGGGGTGTTGGTTGTGGATTTTGTGGTGGTTGTAGAAGTGGTGTTGTTGGTGGTGGTGGTAGGGCCGGCAACGTTGATGTTGTTACTGGTGGTGGTACGATTGTGGGTAATTGGGCTGGTGTTGGTTGTTGTGGGTGATGGTGATTTTTGTGGTGCTGACTGTGGTTGTGGTGATGGACCGTGGTGGTTGTAGTTCTGGTGACAGTGTTGTTGCAGTTGCTGCTGTTGAAATTGTTTTTGTTGTTATTGTTGGTGGCGGTGGTCGTCCTGGTGATGGTGATGGTGCTGGTTGTGTGTGTGACTGTTTTGGTGTTGGTGGTTGCTGCAGTTGTAGTGGTGCTGGTGCTTCTGCTGGTGGAGGTGGTGGTGCTGTTGTTATTGTCGTTGTTGTTGGTGCTGGCCGTGATGGTTGTGTTAGTGTGGTGATGGAGGTGAAGGAGGATTTTGTCGTCATTGCGGTTCTTCTTGTTGTTGTTGTTGGGGTGATGGTGGTGCTGGTGTTCATGGTGGTGGTTATGTTGTTGTTATTGCTGCTGCTATTGGTGGTGGTGGTGGTGGTGGTCATGATGATTGTTTCGATAGTTGTGTTAGTGTGGTGATGGGGTGGTGGTGAAGGTGGATTTTGTTGTTGTTTCTGTTGTTGGTGATGGTGGTGGTGGATTTGCTCGTGATGGCTGTAGAGGTGGTGTTGTTGGTGGCAGTAGTGTTGTTGTTACTGGCGGTGGAGCTCTTGTAGGTAATTGTGTTGGTCTTGGTGCTGGTAGTGGTGATGATGGTGGTGTTGGCAGTGGTGCTGATAATGGTGGTGGCTATGCTGGGTCATGGTTACGATGACAGGCTTGTTGTTGTTGTTGTCGGTGATGGGAGTGGTAGTAATGATGGTGCTGTTGGTTGTGGTAATGGTAATGGTGGTGATGGCTGTCCTGATAGTCCTGTTGCGAAAATTAAACACTTGTCCGACTGCAACCGGTACGGATCCGGTTTGGCTCAAATGTTAACCCAAGGAAAGAACTTGCCATGCAAGAGGATTCCCAGCCATGATCCTCATAAAAGAACCTGGGTTGGGGGGGGGGGTGGTGGGGCTGGGCATCAGATCAAATTCTGGATATAATCTTATCTCGGAAACTACTGATCCGAATTTGCTCAAATATTAACACAAGAAAGTGTGATAGCATACACTAGTGTTTTACAACTTTTGGCGTGATCGGAAGAAATCCGCGAAATCTGAAAAAAATCTAGAAAATCTAAAAATGGCAGGGTGAGGTCTGCAATCTCTGATTACTCTTGTAAGTTGTATCACATCCTTAATCAATCAATCACCTAATCACTACCACCTACCACACCCAGCTTTGCGAGATATGGGTGGAGACTTGATACTGGTGCCTAAGTCGGTCGATCGGTTGGTCAAACAGTATATTGGTTAATAGATCAAATGAGATATAATAGAGAGCCTAAGATTTTCTTTAGTAAACAGAAGGATTGTGTGATATTTACATCAAAGATGCTGTTTTACTTTGATAATACGGGGTTGTCGAGGAAGTTGACATAAATTATGACATTTGCAAGACTAATATAGGCAATGGACCTTTCCGGTTTTAGCTATGCCCCGCCCATCTCCAGGTAAGCTCCACCCACACCTGGCTCGTGTTGGGATCGATCGATCGATCTCTGAACACCCTAACTATCAATTTCCAAATACACAGGTAAGCTGTTGAATATTTTGAAACTAATTTGACTGGGTGCTATTCAGGCCCGTCTTAAGAATGTATGGGGCTCCTGGGCAAAGCAGTGTACTGGGGCCCCTAATTGGCTAACCACACACCACTATATCGTCAATTCTCCCCCACAATGCATTAGTAGCATGTTCTTCAATTAGGAAATTTGCGGCATTTATCTCAGGAAATTGTTGGATGATGGTTTTAAAATCTATATTTTTCAGAATGTCGCTTTCCATGCTTAGAGAAACAAAACCTGGTTATGATGACCCTTTTAGGTCAAAGATCACAGATATTATTGTAATGATCTAAATATGGTATATGTACAATACAGATAAAGATCATCGTATCGTAGGTATCACTCACTAACCATTGTTGATCTCGCCGATATAAACATGCAATACCAATATGTTCAGAACCAGAAAAGTTAACCTGGGCAAAGCAGGCAGGTTTGAAGTGATTACCATTATTGAACAACTCGTGATCTTTTAACATCGTCCGATTTACAGTTTATTTAGCCCTTTTTTTTTCAATTCAATTTTCTCTCAGGAAATGTCCATTTGCAGACCAGGAGAATACAATTTTTGAAAATGGACCACTGGAATGACTGGCTCCTTTATAGAGTCAGTCATTCCTGTGGTAAATTGTCAAAAATTGCATTCTCTTGGTTTGCAAATGGACATTTCTCAAGATCACTGCAGAGGCCGTTTTGGACCGGTATAGCCATTAAAGGGTTAGAGCCCAAATGAAACAAGTATCTTCCATAGTGAGACAGTAATTACAGTGTGTAACATTAAAAATAATCATTTTGTTTGCCAACTGACAGCTTCCATATCATGATATCATGCTCTTTATCTAGGAAATTTGCGGCATTTTATTTCCGAAAATTGCTGGATGGTGGGTTGGAAATCTATGCTATTCAGAATGTTGTTTTCAATGCCCATGACAGAGAGCAAATTCAGCCGCTGCTGTCCCATTGTGCTACGGAGATTATTCTTCAGAAGTTTCAGCCTTGAAAACGAACGTTCCCCAGTACAGATTGTCACCATCATGCACATGAATATTCTGAGGGAAATTTCAACATTGGGAAAGAGAGATTTCAAATTATCAGAAATGAGCTTGCTGTACATGTCCGGATGATTCTTGACTTCTTTATCGAGGAGAATGTACTGTTTGAATTGTTTGCATTCATTAAGTAATTCATTGCAGTTAAGATCTTCGTGATACGCATTAGCCAACTCTTCACATCTTTGGACAAGCTCATCACTGTCAATTGTTTCTAACTGACTGAAGAAGGAGAAGAGATTTCCAATATTTTCGTAGGCTTCTGCACGCTTAGTCAGGTGAGAATTCAGGGAGTCCAGAATAGGAAGATATGTTTCCACCTTGAATTTTTCACTTTCGTGGAGAAGTATCTCATCCGCTGACCCATCATATCTGGAAAGACGCACACTTCGCTTTCAGCCCCGTGATCACCATCACTCACGTCACGTGCAGTGACGTGCTGCAGCCTGTATATCGTAGAAGCAAAAATGAATCAAGAGCGCCGTCTCGCCACACATTCGCCTCTAGCCAGTTGACCTAGATTCAATATAGTGAATATACTACGCATCTGGCATAGGCTCTCGGACACATCTAAATCTCTTTTGACGGCAGTCACGGGCGGCGGCACTGCTAATAAACGATAATTTTTTTAATTTTTTTCAAATGGATCGGGGCCCCGAACGGGGCCCCTAAAGTTGTGGGGCCCCTGGGCAACTGCCCACTGTGCCCATGCGGTAAGACGGCCCTGGTGCTATTGCTGCCAGCGGGTAGTGAAATTAGTGTCAAAATTTTCAACAGCATGTTTATTAAATAGCAAAGAATTACAGAGACAAACAATTCATATGTGTTGGACCATTAGAGATTTGATGGTGGTGATGATGTTGGGATCGATCGATCTCTGAACACCCTAACTATCAATTTCCCAAAAAAATACACAGGTATGGTAAGTTGTTGAATATTTTGAAACTAATTTGACTGGGTGCTGTTGCTGCCTAAGGCAGCAAAAGCGCTGTCAAATTAGTTTCAAAATATTCAACAGCATGTTTATTAAATAGCAAAGAATTAGACATACAATTCATACACCGTGTCGGACCATTTGAGATTTGATGACGGCCTTTGTGACGTAATGATTATGACATCTTCATACACGAGCTGAGCTGATTATGACGCGATACGAGGTCAGATGATGGATGGATACTCAGGAAAGGTGGTCTTTTTGAAATGGTATTTTGCAGATGAACATCATAAATGCAAAATATCTTGACATGTTGAAGTGTGCAGGATCATTGTGGGATGATAGCTGTGTAGCTTTCTCTTCATATATGATATGAGTCAATGAGACTTTCCTAAACACTTTTGCAACAAACAGTCAAACGGCATTCTAGCGTGCATTTTATTTAACACAAATAATCGTATGAATTTCACAATTTTCTGGGGAGGAGCCCTCTTTTGGTTTGCCTTTCGCTTCGACCCGCAATTGTGTCCAGGGACCTCTGGCTCCGTCTCTGGTGAATTTTTGTAAAATTTTTGAAAATCAAACACAAACAGGTTAGATATTAGGACCAATATTTGTTATCCGGATCAGTCAACCGATTACTAAAAATATAATAAACGCTGGCCTGCCGGATCGATAGCAGAGTCACCATCGATGCCGGCCGCATTCGATGCCGGCCGCTATGTATACGACGCCTATAGTATTAGTTTAGAGTAGGGTTGGGCGATATTGCTCAAGGCATGACGATATCGGTATCTCATTAAAATACCGCGGTATCACGATACATCGTCATTTGGGTGGGGTGTGGAGTTAGGGTGTAAACATAGAATAACATGTATTTCTAATTGGTGGCGTCTGCAAGTTATTTTCATTAAATTTGTTGCATTGAAACCGTAAATTGAGACGCCATGATTGCCATTTCAGCATATTTAATACACGAAATTCCACACTTTGACACCCTTCAATATACAGTTTAAAGCAACGAATGTAATGCAACTAGCCGTATTCATCACAAATAAGAAAAATAAAGGATTTTCTTCTGTTCTTGTGTTATATTTTGTGTTATCTTTACCTCACGACAACTGTCAAAAGATTGAGCGAGGAATACGCATTAACTTCATTGCGCAGAAAGGAATTCCGCAGAGCGAAATCTGATTGGCCGCCGTATCATACTTGAGCCAATCAGAATTCACACTGCAGAATTCCGACAGCTGTTATCACGCCCGCCGCTAATTAATAAAATAACACTGCAGGATTTTGAACGAGAACCGGCGTGAAGACGAAACAATTATATCAGATTTTATTTGGTCTGTAATAGTAAATACTAATTTGCCCCATTGTAGACCTATTCAAATTCGCTCACTACTTAGCGGGTTTATCCATTAATCTCAAGGCGTAGCCGGGATGTGTGAAATTAACCCAGTTAACTCTGCCACAACAGATAGAAGACTGGAAATAATTAGGCCTAAATTCTTTATTTTAAGGACGTTTCTCACTTAGAATAAATCCGTAATGAATTTTGATCTGATTCGTTTAAAAATGCTAAATATATTGTATAAAGTTACATAAAAAGGTATAGCGGTAAAGCAAGAGATTAACTTCCCCCTCACCCACGGTTCCAAGCTGTGGTATTGATAAGGGATTAAGTGTGTGTGGTTTCCTATCGACCTCAAACGTTTTAAAGTTTAAATCTTTCATGGTCAGAAGAATGCTTAACCATGCAGATCAATGACTAATGGATACATAGCTTGACCTGTAGTAATGACGTCATCAGAATGGAATGTGGGTAGTGCAAATGGTATTCCCCACTGACTAATACTCAGAATGAGGCAAGAAAAAACATGGCGTCGTCTATTTGTGTAATTATGAAAAGTGAACAACAAAGGATTATTTTGTATTTTAAATCATTTTATTAGCGCAAACAAACCATGAATTAAATGAGCACAGATTATTTTGGAGTTTATTACGTTTTTATTACCTTAGACAAAGACTGGATTATTACTTAAAGACTATTACTGGACCGAATAGAGGTAAGAGTATGACATTTCTAACTTAATTATTTATATTATACTCACAGTTAAAAGTGCAATATCGTCCTGTCGGTATTGACGATATTTACGATTTTCCAATTTATGACGATTTCGGTATCGGTATATCGCGATATTGACGATAATATCGAAAAAATCGCCCAACCCTAGTTTAGAGCATGTAGTTTAACAAATATTTAATAATTAACGAAATATTTAACGATATCGTTTCAGGCTTTATTCAAAATTACAAGTTGAACAAGGCATTTTTCAAAAGTCGACTGTTCAATTTTCTGGCTTTTCCGTGTTTTAGTCGGCCTTTTAGCCGAAAAAAGTAAAAATTAAGCGATATTTGTTCAAAATATTTAAACATTTAATAATTGAATGCCACTTTGCAGGCCAAGAGAAGACTATTTTTGAAGTTATCGAGCCAGTCATTCCAGTGGTAAATTCTCAAAAAATAGTCTCTTGGCCTGCAAATGGACATTACCCAAGACCACTACAGAGGCCATGGACTAATATAGCCCTATACTAGGAGGCCGGCTTCGTATACATAGCGGCCGGCATCACTGTACTCTGATAGCACCACACATAGCCAGCCGTCCGTCCCGCGTTTTCTAACGCAAACGGATCCATTTAAAAATGGTCGTCTGCGCTAAGAATTAGTGAGACGGCGTGAGTGTGACGTAAATAATTTTACTAAATGTCCTTATTATAAAGTGACTTACACAGATGGCAGATGTTTTGTGTTGCTGTTTAATGTTGCTTTTTTATTCACGAATAAGCCGAAATTTCAGAACAAATGTTCCTGTTTTATTTATAAACACACTGGAAGCTTCAGAACAAATGTAAAATAAACAGCTTCGTCCTGTTCAGTATAGCTGTAAAACACGTGATCTGCCACGCGCGCGCCTGTAATATGCCATCTGTAATCTGTACTCGGAACGCCAGCCTCGATGGGCTCAACCCTGGCACGAGCAGGGTAACGAATAGTTGCAACTTGAGTTGCACAATAGTTTATTATTACAGTTTTTTTTATTAATTTAACTAATGTTCGGAAGACAAGAAGAAGCAACGGATGTTGCCGAGCACACGCGCACAAGCTGGATTGAATCCGTTGCGACACTGACGCTTCTAGGAGAGTATCCAGGTTATATTAATTTCCCAGGAACCGTAGCTCAGGCAAGCAATTCGAATCGTGTTGAGAAGTGTGTGCATACTGTACATAGTTCGTGTGTGACAGCTTGACAAAAGTCAGTGCGGCAAAAGGTGTATGTGCACAAAGTACAAATTCATGGAGATTTAGTTATATAATCAGACTTCAAATCTTTTGGATCTAGTTTTAACAAACAACGAAAACATTGTCCATGAAATAACTCACCTACCGCCGCTAGGTAAAAGTGGTCATGACATTCTACAAATATCACTACATCCTGACATCTTAAGCACAAGCAAACAAATAGCTAAGCCAAAACTACTGTTGAACGAACTGCGAAGAGACTTAGGAACGACTGACTGGAATCATCTACACCAACTTAATGCATCAGAAGCTTGGAACTTCCTACACAAAACATTGAACACAGTGAAAGAACACTATATACCTACAACAAAAAACCATGGCAAGAAAAAGCACCTCTGGATTGATCGGGCGGCAACAGATTCACTCAATAGCAAAAAGCGTGCATACAAAAGATACAATGAAACTAAGAAAACTACAGATTACACACTCTACAAAATTGCTAGAAACAAAGCAACAGCATGCATCAGAAAATCAAAACAGACATTTGAACGTAAAGTGGCAACTGAAAGTAAGAAAAATCCTAAAGCCTTTTGGAACTATGTCAAGAGTAAAACAGTTCTACGTGAATCAATTAGCAAGCTACGTAACCCTGCAAACGACACCATGACCACAGATGATACAGAAAAAGCAAACATTCTCAACACATTTTTCTCAAACATGTTCACTCCAGAAAATCTTCTTTCTACACCAATCATTAACCCCAGAAACAATGGTACCATACTAAAAGACATAGTAATAACACCTATTGCCATCGAAAATAAACTAAAAGGACTCAACCCCAACAAAAGCAATGGCCCGGATGAAATACCAGTGAGAATACTAAAAGAAGCTGCTAAAGAAATTAGTACACCACTATGCATAATTTTCAACAAGTCTCTTGAAGAAGCCATTTTACCCGACATCTGGAAAATGGCAAATGTATGCTGCATACACAAAAAGGCTCCAAGAATGACCCAAGCAACTACAGACCAATCAGTCTCACTTCTACATTATGCAAGGTCCTAGAATCTTTTATAAGAGACAGTATTGTAGATTTCCTGGAAACGACTAATCTATTTACCAAATGTCAGCATGGATTTAGACGTAAAAGATCATGTAAAACTGAACTACTAGAATACCTGGAGGATTTAACAACCATGCTTGACTCAAACGAACCTGTCGATGCAATATATTTAGACTTTTCAAAAGCTTTCGATACTGTGCCACACCAACGACTCCAAACAAAACTGAGAAGCTATGGTATTGGCGAAAATTTAGTAAAATGGATAGGGAACTACTTAAGCAACAGGAGCCAGAGAGTTAGAATTAATGATGCATCATCGGACTGGATTGAGGTGACCAGCGGCGTGCCACAAGGAAGTGTTCTAGGACCTATACTTTTTCTGATATATATAAACGACCTACCTGATCGATTAACCTGCCACTGCAAAATATTTGCAGATGATACAAAGATGTACGGCAACCCAGCTACCAGTCAGATTCAGGAAAACATAAATAAAGTATGTAAATGGTCGCAGACATGGCAACTATCTTTCAACACAGACAAAACGCATGTCATGCACTTCGGCAGAAATAACCCTCAAACCAAATACTATATGACAGATACACCTGATCCACATCCTGTATCAACATCAGATGTAGAAAAAGATTTGGGGGTTCATGTCGACAGAAACCTCTCTTTTGACATACATATAGGGAACATTGTATCCAAGGCAAACAGTACAATAGGACTAATCAAGAGAACATTTACCAACATTGATCAATCTACTTTCATGCTACTATACAAATCACTTGTGCGACCCATTCTTGAATACTGCAACTCAGCATGGTCTCCAAGACTGAAAAGGCAATCGCAGCTATTAGAAAGAGTACAACGCAGAGCAACAAAACTTGTCCCAAAAATCAGAGAGTATAGCTACACAGAAAGACTTGAAGCCCTAAATCTAATGTCACTGAAATATAGACGGTTTCGTGGAGATTTGATTGAAACATTCAAACTCATCAAAGATCTATATAATATTGATAAGAACTACTTTTTCGAACTGTCCAATGTTACACGGACCGGAGGTCATAGGCTCAAGCTCAACATAAAACATAGCAGCAAAGATATTCGGAAGCACTCCTTCGCAAATAGAGTGGCACCACATTGGAATTCACTGCCAACAACAATAGTCGAAGCAACCACAGTCGAAATATTCAAGGGCAAACTAGACATCTTTTTCAAAGAAAGAATATTTGAATTCGACTGAACACAATTAACTGTGGTGTGACTTTGGACGTTGCTGGTACACATATGCTTATACAACATATGTGAGCCGTCAATTCCCAAAGTCATAATACAATTATTACATCACAGTGGACTAATCTTGAAACAGCCTGTGCATCTACATGAACATGCACACATGAAGATAGCTACATGTGTTGTATCCAGACCAGGGTTGCCTGCCCTACCAGTTTAGCACTGAGGCAATAACAAGCCAATAGCTTATGCCTTGTAAATTGATGATGATGATGATGATGATACAGATGGCTTTCCAGGTCAGTTCGCTTCAAATGAAGGGCATAGCAGAGAGCGTGTGTGATTCTGGATATTTTTTGATAGTTCTCTGCAGACAGGTTGATATCAGAGCAGGTGAAAAGTTTGGAGTGGTCCAAGATTAGTTGAGCCACGTTTTCTGGGTCAGCAATCAGCCTATCATATGCTACTGGGTCGATCTCCTGGAGTACAACAGAGCGGATATCTTCTAGATACGGTTTTCTGGATTCCATCAGCATTGGACAAGTTACGAGGAAGTGAGTTCTGTCTTCTTTTGTTAGCCGACAAAGCTGGCATGTGTCAGGTGCAGCAAACGGATTAAAGCGACTACGATTAGCTTGTAGAATGTATGTATCAACCAGGAGTTTCGCTTTTATCGCGGCACGTCTTATATCTCTTGTTGTATTATCAGTAGAGCTCCAGACATGGTGGACACGGTTCACTGAGCAGTCGAGAACGTTAAGATACTTGAGGGTGGACTTTATGCTGGCGTCATTCTTCCAGGCTTCATGAACAACTTTATTAACCTGAGTGTCTACTGCTGCTTTCCACTGAGGTTTTGAAGGGATGCTGTCAATCAGCTGGTAGATACTTGGAAGGTCATACTTAGAGAGTAGGTGTTGACATCTCATAAACCAGCTGCTGCTTCTGATACTCTTTACAGCTAACTGTCTCGCAGCTATTTGATACTCTAGCGTCTCTCAGTTTCTGAGTATGTTTCCTAAGAAGTTAAGTTTTCTGCAGTCTATCTCAGCTTCTATAGGTCTTATGCCCAGTAAGCAAAGTGTTGCTGTTGAGGATGTACACTTTGAAAGGGATTGGAGGTGCCGGAGAATTTTGCGTTGGAATTGCTCCATGAGATTAATCTCGGTTTGGTTCATTTCCAGAGTTTCTAGACCAAAGAGTAATCTTGGACGACAGCATATTTTCCATACATGCGCAGCTAGTGCAGGAGACATTCCGCCATTGCCGTGCAGTCCAGCTCCCATCAAGGAGTACACCATTCTCTGTGCCATTTGAATCATCTTCTGCACATTTTCTTTGCCCCGTAGGGAAGTGTTTCACACTTTGATTCAAGGATTTGTTTTTCTCCTAGCTGTATTTTGGGCATTTCTTTTGGTCGTTTGTTAAGAAAGATAAGAGCACTCTTTGCTGGATTGATGGAGTACCGTTCCTGATTGGTGTAGTGGTGGACAACGTTGAGAATCTCTTGGAGATGATTAGTATCACGTGCGAGAATGGCAATGTCATCAGCGCAAGTTGGTGCTGAGCAATTAATGTGTCCAATTTTTTATCCGACTTGCATATCTTCAATCATATGTAGGAGATTGTTGTTGAATAGTTTATAATGGATGGTGGAAAGGATTCCACCCTGGCATACTCCCTGCTGGATCTGTAGAGGTGAGGAAATTCGACCCTTAAGCTTGACCACAGTTTCGGCATCAGTATAGAGGTCCTGGATGGTTACCCAGAGTGATTGTTCGACTCCGCTGATGTATATCTTACGAAGGAGTGAAGCGTGCCAAACTACATCAAACACCTTGCAGGCATCTAGCGTGACCATAGCCACTTGTTCCTGGTTGTCCTTGGCCTCGTTCACAACCTCTGAAATGATCAACGCTGTGTTGTTGGAGGACGATCCCTCTGTGAATCCTCTCTGCCACATGGACTGAATGTTATCGTGGTTATGTTTGGTTCGGTTTAAAAGCAGTTTCTCAAGTATCTTCCCGATTAATGACAGGACCGTAATCCCCCTA
Organism: Chaetoderma sp. LZ-2023a; assembly: GCA_034401795.1. Lineage (NCBI taxonomy): Eukaryota > Metazoa > Mollusca > Caudofoveata > Chaetodermatida > Chaetodermatidae > Chaetoderma > Chaetoderma sp. LZ-2023a. Next base: position 10,319,920 of record CM067375.1, read on the forward strand.
TAATTTGTTGCTAGTTTACTATCTTTATCTTTCTTGAGGACAGGTGTTAATATTCCTTGCTTCATGTCACGTGGAACGTGTCCCTTTGAGAGAATATAGTTCATTAGAATTGCTAAGTGATCAAATACTGCTGCCGGGGCATGCTTCAGATGCTCTGCAGTTAGTCCTTGATAATCCAGAGCTTTATTGCTCTTAAACCCAGCTACGATTTCGCTGAGCTCTAATTCTGTTACAGGCTGATTCTTTTTTTTCTGGTTACGACATAGGTCTTTAATTACGATGAGATCGTTCTCCACTAAGGTCTTATAGGCTTCGTCGAATGCTGCATCTTGAAGAGGACTGGCCAGCGCACCAAAGTGTTCCTTAAATGCCACTAATATATCAGCCTCATCAGTACACGTTGTTCCATGATGTATAAGGTGGTGGATTCCATTATTGCCTAGAGTACGTTGTTTTGCAATTAGGTAGAAGAAGGTGTGTCTGTCATATTCGTGTGCCTCCATGATCTTGTTGCAGTGGTCACTCCGTTTCTGCCTGTTCATCAGTCGTATAGCTTGCCTTAATGCCCGCCTAGCATCTTTTCGCCTACAGTTTGCAGCATTATCATTCTCAATTGACTTGCCTTCAAGAATCCATATCCTGTGTGCTTTTTTACGTATAGTGGCCAGGGCATTTAAAGTTGGGTTCCATATTTTGTTGTTGTTTGGGCGCTTCCTTGTTCCGTCCTTGACTGAACACACAGACGCCTGGAGAGAAGCGCTGTGCATGGCGCTTGAGAGTGTCTTTACCATCATATGTGCTGCTAGATTACTTTCTATTTCCGGGGTTTTGCCAGATAGGATGCCATCAACCATCTCTTTGTACTGCTCAACATCACACTCGAGTGAATTCTCTCAGGGATATGGTCTGTCTGGAGATGCATTTTAGATTCTTGTGCTTTACCTACCTTCTTGTGGGTGTTGAAGGTAACCGCAGCTGTAAGTATCACATCAGTATGATCTGAGAGGTTCAGTGGATGTTTTGGAGTTATCGTGACTTGTTTGGCCATAGGCTTGGACCTGCCAGACAGCAGCTAGTAATCTATTTGTGATGATAACTTTCCACTTTCAGAACAGAATGTAGGTTTGATAGGGTAATTCTGAGGAAGATGTATATCATGCTCACTCATGAAGTCTTTTAGCATTTGGTCTCTAGGGATCCCTTTATCTCTATGAGCTGATGCATTTATGTCGCCACCTATTATGATGAGATGAGTTCCTTCATATTTTTCTATAAATTCATGAATTTCATCCAGGACTGCCTCAAAGTCGCGTTCGGATTGGGCATTTCCACGTGAAGGCATGTACACATTAATAAGGTAGATTGGCACTTCAGTAAGTATTTCTAATGCCACGATCCTATGACTTCCCTCATCTGTTTTTCTGATTTACTGGTCCAGACTACTTGACCAAATGATGGCTGTCCCACTGTAGCCGCTTGGTGCCTGAAGTGGTGGTATTGGATCATCATCGTCAATACACTTGGCATGGAAGTTGCCTTTTCTGTAGACCTTTGTTAGTACTTCTTCCACCTTGTACCTGTAGAGCCAGTGCTCATGCAGTAGGATGATTTCGTTATTCTTTGAGAGCATATGAAGGTAACCAATATTCGTCTCAGCATTCTTTGCGTTCAGTGTTGCAATATTAATCAGGCGATGACCATCTATAGCCGCTGCACTCGATGCGTTTTCTTCCTGAGCTGGTTGGCTTTGCTCAGGTGGATCTGCCATTGGCAGATTTACAACAGGCGGATCACTTGTGGCACTGCTCATAGGCTTGCCTATTTGAACTGTATCATGGGTTGAGATTGTGTTGGTACCCATTGTTGGATTTGGGCTACAGTGCGGGGGGCGGCAGGAAGTAGCCGCTGCAGATATGAGCCTGTCGAATACGGGTGTGGTATGATTGGCCTTGCTAGGGACTGTTGTTGCACAGTAGGTTGGAGATGAGTCATGGGAAACATCATGTTCATCATTGGAGGTCTGTCCCGTACAGCCTGTTGACGCTGGTAGTTTGGCGGACGTACTGCAGGGGCAGCTTCTTGATGGCTGATAACCGGTGGAACAAGATATGGATAATGTTGAGGCCATACTGGGCGTGTCTCCAATGGACCATTCACTCGAGGACCGGGGATCTGGTTTACTGTCATCATAGTGACATGTTGTCGCTTTTTCTGTGGTTTTGTCTTTGGCTGGCTCGTATATCGCTTTTTCTGTTTTTTCCAGTGGCCCACCTCTAAAAAATGATGCCGTTGATCTGGTTGCAGGTTCCAGCACTGGTTGGATATCTGTTTAGTATGCAGTGGCCGTGAGTGAGGTAGTGAGTCAGCATCCTGTTTGTCTTGCTGGGAATCGTCACTGTTAGTACATGGGCTGTGCCATGCGGGTGGAGACATGCCGACTTCGTCCGTTCTGCCAGATGTTTTTTCAGCCAGTTTTTGCCGCCATGCTTTGGTCTTTCGAGATTGGTTAGTCGATGAGTTGATATGCATTGCTTTTAGGTGGGTAGGAAGTATTCTGCACCTGCATGGCTGTTGTGATGGGGTCTCTCAGAAGCGGTATTTTGTGTTGAATGACTGCGCTGCAGGTTCTGATACCGATCAGGTGATTGGTTGTTATGTGATGTGTACTGACCAGATGATGTCATTCTAGTGCTTCCCTGTCTACCATAACACAGTTCTTCAGCAATATTCTGGGATGGCCTACCATGAGGTAACTGATTATATTGTGTGCTATGCTGGTTTTGGGGCGGCCACCGAGGTGGAGTACCAGTATCATAAGGTCCTGGTGCTACACGTACATGCTGGGGGTAGTTCTGAGCATCAGTTTGCCTTGGGGGAAGCCTGTACAGAGACGCATCTCGGTTAGGTGATCTATATGCTTGTGGCTGTGCTAGGTTTGTCACTACTCCTGGAATGTTGCTTGAATTCTGATGAGCACCGCAGTGCTGACAAGGTGCACACGTCTGACTACTGAGAGGCCTTTGTTTAAGTTGAGTCTCTAGGTGATATACTCTACTTTCAAGCATTTTCATTTCCAGATCAGACATCCTTGCAATAACATACTGCATTGATCCTCCATCTCCTGCTTCGTTGGGTCGAGTGTGAATGTTACCACGACACTCACTGTTACAGCAGTGTCGATTCGACCAAGGCATGTTCTCTAGCTGCGTGGAGGCTTCTGGTGTGGCAGCTGCTTTCAAGAGAAGCATCCTATTACTTTTCTTTTTTCTTTAGCTCTTCAATTTTGTTCTCCATGATGGTGATATAAGACTGAGAGTATGTGTTGTGTTCTAGATTGTGCTTCAACTCAAATTCTTTGGCTGCAGTTTTATTTTCCAGGTCCCTGAGGCTCTTTTCCTTGCTCGCTAGTAGTTTCTCTATGTGCTTTAGCTCGTTTTCTTTTACGGTACAATCGTCATTAATCAGGATTCTTGCTGGTATATTGCATCCTAGTTACGAGGCTAGATACACAGAACACGAGATATAATCACGCGAGGGCAAAGGTTATAGGGTCATCTAACAACTATAAAAGGTGTATGGTAACCGCTGAAGAAATGGGAGGAATAGACCCACAATAAGTCAGCGCTATGGCGTATATAAGATATATACATGCATGCTCGCCTATAATTAAAGGTATATTATATTACATAGGCCCATATTATGCTCTTACTACGTCCTTATCAATGCTAGTGTGTTCATATATGTCGTTACTGGTCCGTCTCTCTATTTGGCTATATCTGTGTGCATAGATTGTGCGCCAGATACAGTAAACAACACCGACCTAGATAGATTACGCCCTTAGACACGCAATCGCGGGGTGGGCGGGTGGGGCCCCCACCCGGCTGTCATGCACATTACAATTTACATGTACTGCCAGCATTCGCCTCTAGAGAGATAAATGTACAGTACGGCTCAGAAATAACTTAAAATGCTCCCAAAATAAAATAAAACCTTTTGAATAGTTTGAACATAAGGCTGTCTAAGGCAACAATGTCATAGGAGTCCAATCCAATTCACCTTTCCAGAGTATCCATCCATCATCAGACCGAGTATGACGTCATAATCAGCTCAGCGGTGTGTATGATGACGTCATAATCATTACGTCACAAAGGGTTCCATATCATCAACACCATCAAATGGCTAATGGTCCAACACGTTGTATGAATTGTATGTCTTTGTAATTCTTTGTTATTTAATAAACATGCTGTTGAATATTTTGAAACTAATTTGACTGGACGCTTTTGCTGCCTTAGGCAGCAACGACACCCAGTGAAATTAGTTTCAAAATGTTCAACAGCTTACCTGTGTATTTTTCTGAAATTGATAGTCAGTGTGTTCAGAGATCGATCGATCCCAACACGAGCGAGGTGTGGGTGGAGCTTAGCTAAAGATGAGCGGGGCATAGCTATTGTGTTGAAAATATTCAACAGGGCATTTCTTACTGACTAACATGTTTCTTTTTTTGTTTTATATACGTTCTAACTTATTTCTAAGCTGTACAATGGATAAAACTTCCGACATGATCACGTGATCGGCTCGCTCTGAGTTATATCAGGTGGCGTTTAAAGAGACATTGTCTGCAAGATAAAATAAATGTAATAGTGTACAGTTTAGAAATAACTTTAAATGTTTCCAAAGCAAAAACAGAAACATATGTTAGTTATAGTCCGGGAGCCAATTTTCAAAAGGGGTCTAGAAGAATGGTTTCGTAGCACACCCAGTATTCAGAAGGTTTGTCTCTATATTATGCTAGACCGATGTCTTGGGTATGTTCTGAGACGTGTTGTACAAGAAAATTGTGGTATCACTAACCCGTGAGAAGCCCATTTACAATAGGTGTTGAATGTAGCTCTCAAACAATTTTCACAATGGTAAATTTTTCACAAACTTAAGCGCATGTTATATCAATACAATCTTAACCAAAATGGAAAGGAGTGATCGTATATCGCAGATTTGTACATAATCAACCTCGATTAAGACAGCCGTATGTTGCTTTGTACATATTGGGGCACTTAGGTCTTCTTGTGACTAGCAATACCTTAGCTACAACAATGCCCATGTTTTCTACATTTTTCATAATTAAACTTTTAACTGACATGCAGTGCATGTCTACACAAGCTGGCAGGACATATTTATCACGTGAGCAAATGAGAGAATGTTAGTCATCCGTGTCAGAGTCATCTTCGACAATTGTATGCTGAGCATTGTCACACATTTCACCTCCCATACAAAGGCATCCTTCAGTGCAGAGTAGATTGTTAGCCTTGCATTGACAGAGATCTGTTCTTTTGCAGGCAGACTTTTGACATCTACATGATGTGAGTTCAATTAATCCAAATGGAGCAGGATCCTTTGACATTAGAACTGGCTTGAGTAGACCATCCACTATACTCCAGCCATGTCCATTTGGAGGTGGAAGATTCTGAACAGCTTGCAATGAACGTCTCCAAACAAGAGCTTGAAAATTGGCCCTTTCGGTGTGATGCTTTAGACTATTCGATGTAGGTGGAAGATTTCTCCTTCGATCAATACTCACCATTCTGCTACTTCTGATATACAGCTGGCCTTGACAGCGACTCTAGGATTATAGACTTAGAAAGCTTTACCGACTCCTGGGAACCGGGTACTCGGCTCCCAACTGCCGAGTACCCGTTTACCATAGAGCTCATTCTTGTTTGCATAGCAACAAGAGCAATACATGCTTTCTGCAGGGAGAGGATTTTAGTGTCTTTTGTTAAAGAAATCTAAGTCTTTATCTGTAAAGTGATAGTTTGTGCGTTCTTGAAGGATTTAACTGGATACTATGGAGAATACCGCCGATGATAACCAGGTTGTATCATTACTTATTATCCATAGTTAAAAGACTTAAGTCTCTAAATTTCGCTGTGTCGCATGTCCCAATTTCTGACCCCAAAGAATCTGGGATGTGTGCTAACAACGATATATGCCAGACGATCGCCTTCTTTAAACCCCAACAGGCGATCGGCAGATATGAAAATAGGTGTTTGCTACGGTATTTCTAACACGAATATCGGCTGACGTCATTCTCCGTAGGATCCAAGCGGGTGACGTCACACCCGGTCGCTCGGATGTTTATGTGAAGAACATTTTTTCATTAATTCGCGCATCTCGTTCTGGGTGCTGCGTACTAAAAATGGTACCGGAAACTTTAGAATGGTCAAGTTTACGTGCGATCACGATCGGTTTGCAATGATCGGTGGTTTCAAAATTGCGGTTTTACCGTGTGATACAGCAGTTTGTTATACATTTTGTTGTTTTCTTCACATATCGTTTGGCTTTCGTTAGGGAGTATAATTTATATTGATTGGTAAATATACCCCGAATGCTATGCGATTTGATTCCTGGAGCCGTTACACATCCTGGAGGATTTAATATGGGTGTGTTTAATGCCCGCTTCGTTCTTGTCGTCATAATCAATGCGATCTTTGTTGTAACATGGCGGGGTGGGGTGCGGGAGGGATACGGTTAATTTATGAGTCAAATTATTTGAAAATTAATTGTCTGCCTTCCATCCGGGTCTCGTTCCGCTTGTTTATTGTAGGTTTGTGCTTATTTTATAGGCCAAGCCAACCCTGCCATCATGTGACGAGTGCCATAAATTTGTACGAGTCGTATTCAAGGACCATGTCTGTTTAGGTGTTCGCCCTGTAACCTCGACCATAGGTGTAATGTGTGCGCAGTGTGGTCCGTGGATATGATGGTTAAGTTCCTTGCCCAGAAGGACTTGGCTGGGTCTGACGCGGGGTCAGGCGGTCCGAGAGTAAATTGTGGAGCACCCGGTTTGGCCGGTGGGGGTGCTCCACGTCCCCAACTGGTGGTGGCGGAGATGGCACCGTCGGCGTGGTTTGGTCCGACTATGCAGGGTTTTCTGCATAGCATTCTGCCCACGCTGGTGTCGTCCCTGCTACCAAAGGTTGGGGGGCAGTTTCTCCCCATGCCTGGTACGGACCCTGTCCTCCGACAGGGTTCTGGACTGGTTGCCGAGGGGGCCATCTCGTACGGCCCCCTGGCAGTCCCGTCTGGCTCCGGCCAGACGGGTTCTGTTTCTCTGCGGCCACCTCCGGGTGGTCCAGTAGTGGTGGCCGGTCCGTCAGGTGTGGGAGCCGTCCGCCAGGACGGCTCCACGGTCTACTCGTCTAGTGAGGACTCTTCGGGGTCTGAAGACGAGGAGGCCGAGGAGGAGAGGTTGCTGCGGCCTGTGATGCCGCAGGTGGAGAATATGGAGGTCGATTCCATCCTGGACGGAACCGGCCTCCATTTGTCTGGCTTGGCGCAAGCCAGGGCAGCGGCTCCGCCTGTGGCTGAGGCCAATCTGGTACCGGCACCGGTTCCGTGACGGTTGGCTTGGCACCAGCCGACATGGTAACGGGTCGATCGGACCGGGCGTGGTACTCACCTATCTCGCCTGGTCCGGCAATCGGACGTGGGGTGCCCTTGGCGCCCGTGTCTGGCTACGGTTCCGTGACTGCTAGGGGTCTGTACGGTTTTCCGTGCGGACCTACCCCATGGACCGGAGTGTTTCATGAGGTGGCAGCGGAACCGTGTGGTACCGGAGTGCCTGGTATGTCAGCCGTGGCTCCTTGCCGGGAGGCCATGGCTGGCAAGCCCGTGAACACGTCAACGGGTGACGTGTTTGCGGGTGTGTCTTCATCGGAGATAGATTGGTCAGAGGCTCTGGCATGGCTAGCCAGGGTTGACCCGTCTGTGGTTTCGGCCACGGCCGATGAAGATGCGCCCCGTCCGTCGGTTGCGTCGATCAGGACGGGGATTTTTCCGGCGGCCCGGATCCAGTCGGTGGGACTGGATCCATGGTTCATAGAGTTGTTGGAGGCTATTTATATAGCAAACAACTTATGACCAAGGGTCAGCTCCCTGTGGCCTCCAGGGATGTGCGGGCAAGATGTAGTATTCCGCGGGGGGAATACGACAGATATGGTGTAGTCCCGTCGGTCACCGAGGATGACCGATGGGTACTGGGCATTCAGAGTGCCGGGGCGGTGGCCCCGGTCCGGCACTTGTGGACAAGGCTCAGGTACACCAAGAGGAAATCCTGTCCCTATGCGATGAGGGTTTGAGGGCAGCTATGAGCGCTGTCAACCACTCGTATCGTCTCCTTCAGTCGGTGTGGGCTGAAGCGGGGGCAGGCCACCCTGTGCCACCTGTGGCGCTTTTGTGCGTAAATGACGGCCTGGTGCTGTCTATGGACGCATTGGCAAGGGTGTAAGCGCGAGAGACTAAATCCAGGAGGCAAATGGTCATTGACCATATGCGTCCGGCTACGGCAGTCAGGGAGCGTCTTCTTGGGACGCCCCTGACAGGACCTAGCATCTTCGGTGGTCAAGCGCAGGCCATCTTAGAGGATACAGCCAGTATCGCGCAGAATCGGGTAGCAGTCAACCTGCAGCTAGAGCTAGTGCGGCAAGCGCACACACTAGGGGCTGTGGGGAAACCGCTAGCGGGACAACCTTCAAAGAAGCAGAAGAAGCATAAGGGCAAGGCGAAAGCTAAGCCTGTTGCGACTTCTGCTTCAGCTGGTTTTTCTCAGCCGCCACCGGCGAAGAAATCCAGGAAGGTTGTAGAGGCGCCTACCCTCCCCAAGGTTGCTCCTGACCGCCCTAGAGGCGGGAAGGGTAAGGGGAAGGGTAAGGGTAAGTCCTCAAAGGGCAGACAGAAGGGGGCTCCCTTCATATCCGTCTAGACCGCGCCTGTGCGACAGGAACAGCGGTGCCAGTTATACCCGTCGTGCCTAGAACGAAATGGTTCTCTCTCTCTCTCTCCTTAAGAAAGAGGGGGGAGCGGACTACGAGCCGGACAACCCCGTTAGACGTTGAGGCGTCTATGGTGGGTGGAAGGCTCATGCGTTTTATCAAGTCCTGGTGAGGTGTGACGTCAGACAGTCTGGTCCTGGGATGGTTATCCCAGGGTTACATGCCGGAGTGGTGGGACTTTCCACCACAAAATCTGTGTTTGGCACCTGTCTGGACACCCGTACCAAGGGAGCCAGACAAGTTAGAAGCCGTTCAAAAGAAAGTGTCGGGTTTGCTTCTGAAGGGAGCAATAAAACCAGCAAACCGAAACACTCCAGGCTTCTATTCAAACATGTTCCTTGTCCCCAAGAACACAGGGGGATGGAGACCCATACTCAATCTCAGGCCATTAAATTGGTTTATCCATACGCCTCGGTTCCAGATGGAAACGCCGAGGTCGGTAATGACGGGATTGAGGAAAGGAATGTGGTGTGTATCGATCGATCTGAAAGATGCATATTTCCACATTCCGATGAACAGGAGTTGTCACAGGTTTCTGAGATTTGCGTTTCAGAATCAAGTATGGGAGTTTACTGTTCTCCCATTTGGCCTGTCGACAGCTCCGAGGGTTTTCACAAGAGTGGTCCTTGCGGTGACAGCGTTTCTCAGAAAAGAGAACGTGGCGCTACACACCTACATAGATGACTGGCTGATCAAGGCAGACTCGGCAGCCAGGTTGAACGTGGATACTGCTCTGACTCTGAGGTTACTTTCAGATCTAGGCTGGATAGTCAACGAGGAGAAATCCGAGTTGATGCCCACTCAACATTTCGTTTATTTGGGGATGCGATTCGATCTCGAGGAGGGCAGTGTGTACCCGTCAGAGCCCAGAGTGGTGTCTCTGTTAGCCATCCTCAAGAGTTTTCGAGTGGGAAACCACATTCAGGCGAGGTGGTTCCTTCAGATGCTGGGCATGATGGTCTCCATGGAGCAGGTTATCCCGTACACTGCTCTAATGCGAAGGCCTATCCAGTTGTATCTAATGTCTCTGTGGAAACAGAGAACAGAACCCCTGTCAAAACTGTTACCAGTTTTGGAGCCGATAATGTCGCATCTTGTATGGTGGAAGGAGCTTCAGAATCTCCTAGTAGGGGTTTCGCTGCACCTACCCCACCCCCAGTTGTCCGTGTACACGGATGCATCGCTGGACGGGTGGGAAGCCTGCCTGGGGGAACACCAGGTCTCGGGCACATGGACTCTCCCAGAGAGTCAGCTGCATATCAATCTGTTGGAAAGGATGGCAGTGGAACTGGCGTTGGAAGAGTTCCTTCCGATGATCAGGGGCAAGGTGATATTGATACGGTCGGACAATTCGACAGTAGTATCATATATAAATCGCCAAGGCGGGACCAGGTCGCCCACTCTGTGTATCAGCGTGTGGCACTTGATTCAATGGTGCAGGAATTACTCGGTTGTTTTGAAAGCAGCTCACATTCCTGGCCGATTGAACATTCTGGCGGATGCTTTGTCTCGCAGACAGAGAATTCTTCCAACAGAATGGTCCCTCAACCCTCCAGTTCTGTGACGGATCTTCGAGCATTGGGGCAAACGCAACGTGGACTTGTTCGCCACAAAGGAAAATGCTCAAATCATGACGTATGTCTCGCCAATTCCAGATCCAAATGCCGTCGATACAGACGCTCTGGCGATAAGCTGGAGAGGGATGCACGCTTACGCGTACCCACCCACCATTCTTCTACCGAAGGTATTGGTGAAGGTCAGGGAGGAACCGTGTCTGGTCCTGCTAATAGCGCCGTATTGGCCGAGCAGGGCGTGGTTCACGGATCTTCTAGATCTGCTGGTGGAAAATCCTGTGCAGTTGCCCGAGATTCCTCACATAATCTCCCAGGCCAAGGGACGCTTCCTACACGAGCGTCCCGAAATGTTCAAGTTGACTGCGTGGATGTTATCAAACAATGTTCCACGTCGGAAGGCTTTTCTCGACAGGCTGCTGATTTCATCGCGGCTGCGAGAAGGAGGTCAACCTTCAAGTCCTATAACAACAAGGTTAACAGATTTGCAGACTGGGGTGAAGAAAAGGGTATTGATACCTTTCAATCCACTATTCAGCAAATAGCAGTCTTTCTCTGTGAGCTGTTATTTGCAGGACTAGCTCCCGTCACAATTGCTGGATACAAGTCAGCTTTGGCATCAGTTATCCCTTGTCTAGCCAACAGGGATAGTCCAGAGGTGGCCCAGTTAAATGTGATGTTGAAGGGAATGAGCAATCTCCGACCGAGACAACCGGTAGTCATTCCAGCCTGGAGTCTATCTTTAGTGCTTAATGTAATGGCCAAGCACCCTTTCGAACCGTTGCGTTCGGCTAGTCTAAAGCATTTGACTCTAAAGGCGGCCTTTCTATTGGCAGCTTCCTCAGCTTCTGCCAAGAGCAGAGTTTATGTCAAAGAACCAATCTTTGAGATATCCCGGCAAACCGATCATTATACCGAAGTTAACTAGGTTTGATCGTGATGCCAGTGTCTGGTGCCCGGTCCGTGCTTTGACTAAGTACAAGAAACGGACTGACTCGTTACGGTCGAATGATAGACATCTGTGGATCTGCCATAAAAAGCCTTATGGCGCCGCATCCATGGATACAACCTCTCGTTGGGTGGTCGAATGCATTCAGACTACTCACGAGATGGCGACTGGGCACCAGATGCAAGGTGTAAGGGCACACGATGTCAGAGGAATAGCCACCTTGACCGCCCTTTTCAATGGTGTTCCGTTAGAGGACATCACAATGGCACTGTGAGTCCTCATTTACGGATTACTATATGAGGGATGTGTCAGACTCAGCCAATCCACTCGCTTTAGCTGTTTTGAAACGATAGTTAGTGACCACACTGCTCTTCACCCTTTTTTCACTTTGATAAGTAAAGAACCTAAAGCAGGCAGGGTCAAGCGAGAGGATGACAACCAGATTGTGTCACTGATGGCCGAACCAGTGAATGGTTGGAGGCGGTACGTCTGGAGTCCAATTATTATAAGGTAATTCAATAGTGAGAGTTTTTTGTATTATGGATGTGTATCATGTTCATTCATCTTATATATTCATGCTCATTCCCAGGCTAATACATGGAATATGCAGGGAGCAGTTAACCCTCTTGGCATATTTGTGTTTCAGGCGAGATACATGTTCGTTAGTTCTCTCCCTTTTCTTAGGAGGAAAAAGGGTGGGGGGTGGGGGGGTGGGTGGGCGGTGATGCGAATGTGATTCGGTTCCATGAACTTGACGGTCCTTTTAGATCTCCGTTAGTCAAGTTTGAACTCTAAAATCTTTCTCCAAGGGGCAAAATTAGCATTTATGGCTTGCCCCTTCCCACCAGGTTACTGATCAAATCTGGTGTATATCAGAAGTAACAGAATGGTGAGTATTGATCGAAGGAGAATGAAGGAAATGTCAATTTCCCTTTCTCCGAGATCTAACAATACTCACCATTTTGTTACGGACCCAGCCTCCCAGCCCCACGGAGGCAAGCCATAGTTTTCTCTTGTTTGGTGGCTATGCAAACAATATGAGCTCTATGGTAAACGGGTACTCGGTAGTTGGGAGCCGAGTACCCGGTTCCCAGGAGTAGGTAAAGCTTTCTAAGTCTATAATCCTAGAGCCGCTGTCAAGGCCAGCTGTATATCAGAAGTAACAGAATGGTGAGTATTGTTAGATTTCGGAGAAAGGGAAATTGACATTCCCTTCATTTCACGGGTTTCATCAGCTGTCTTTCCCACATCCCTGGTGGTATACAACTCACAGACAAATTTCTCACATAGAATTGCAGTATTCGGTGATAACTCAACATGTTCGCCGAGTTGGGCTAAGCTAAGCTGATGACATTCAGATGACTTTAAGAGATTGAATGCTTTTCTCTTAGCGACTCCAAATAATGCACTAGTGCTATCACAACCTGTAAGAGAATGAAACCCAGGCAAAGACAGACAGATAGCTGGGCCCAGTACTTGAGCAACTGTATGTATTGGTATGTATCACAATTTGTCTTTTGTGCCCGTACGGAACCATAGTTCAGAACAGTGAAGCGAACGATACGTATATATACTAAGTACTGCCACGTCTGTATCAGGAGACTGTATAACAACACGCATGTGGTCTTTTGAAGCATGTAGCGCGTGCAACATCATACGCGTATCTGTTTTCTCGTGATCTGATCGAAGTTCTTCCAAATACGACGAATTGTTCGCTGAAATGACAACAACATCCATTCCATCGTTAAAGCCACCAGCAAGAATGACGCAATTGTCGGCAGATAGCATATTTGGACCAGTATCACACCACCGCTTGCTGAGAAATGCAACCAGGTTACTTTTGTTGCTTGGATTGCTGATGTACGTGGCCCATTGCTTTGGAACGGGAGTATTTTCTCCAGCAATCTTTACTTCCAATGCTGTTGATGACCCCCGTTTTAGCCGCTCTTCCGCTTTGAGAGATTCCAGTCTATCATATCTGTCAAAAACTATATCTACTCTGTTGCAGTCTTCTTGATTCAGTGGAACTGTAAAGATGTGCGAGTATTTATCAGCCAATTCTCCAAATGTAGACGTACCTCCAGTTTTAACCATTTGCACAATTGCCATGCCATCTACTACATAAGCTGTTGCGCCTGTCTTGTCAACAGGTGGAAGCCGTCCATCAACATTTACTTCCTTTTCTAGTTCACTTAACAAAACACTTTTCACATTCTTTCTTAGCGTCCCATCCGTATGTGACAATGATAGTGGAACAGCAGACAGTTCATACGTCATCACTAGTTTTAAATCAACATCTCTGGACCTTGCGGCAATAATTAATCGACCAAATAGTTCGCGGTCAGATCTCACATTGTGAATTTTTTCATCATTTGTTTTGAGTTTTTTCTTCTGTGCTAGGATGGCAAATGTTTTAAGTTTTAAGTGTGGCAACGTGTCCCAAAAGCTTCTCGTGTTAGTGTCCAGCCGCTCCTGAACAAAATTTTCCATAGTCTCCTTACCAATGTCACAGGCGGAAACAAGTCTCTTGGCGATTTCACTAGGCAATACCACGCCAGTTGCAATGTTTACAAGCGGAAGACACTCGCTGTCGTCGTTTTCCGCAATATTAAAGGGATTGGTCATTATATCTGATGAGAACATCGAAAGTATCTTCTGCACATCGGTTTCATCCCTGTTCATTCGATTAGTCCCCATTTCCTTATGTACTCCAAACATGTGACTATCTTGTAACCAACACATTTGCTTTGTGACCGTTGTTATGGCTGCCCTCTCGTGGCTAGTTAAAAACCACCTCTCCAGAGCTCCTGGCTTTTGTGTTATTCCAATAATACCACCTCGCTTTTTGGAATCCAAATTAATCGATTGCTCTAAGGCCATATCTGTCCACACTTGATTGAATGGATGGTCTGAGCGACTTACGGAATGATTTCCATTCAAGAATTGTTCATGTACATGGGGATGTGTACTTGGAAGCATCTTCATGTCCGCAAGATATATTGGCAGCCATCTTGCATAATTGGTTCTGTCCATGCTGTAGAAATATGGCGCCATAGCAGCAGTAGCAGATAGGTGTGCCTGCCAATCTCCAGTTCTCTCAGCTCTTATGAATCCAAGCAGCAGCTCTACCATATGAATATATGAGTTCCAAAATGCGAACAGGTGTGATTTCGAGCTTGACTCAACTTTAAAGGATTTGAACAGCTGTTGCAATTTATTCACGTACATACACACCTCTTTGAAATTTTCTTGCAGTGCGTCTAAGTCGTCAATGCTGCTTCGGCACATCTTAATTTTCTCATCCAGACTCCAATTCTGTTGGAGTAATGTGGTCTTCATGTTGTGCATTTTGTTGAACCCATTTGGAAAAAGACTGCCATTGTAATCGCAGCAGCGCTTCCATAACCAATTTGTGAGCCCTCACTCCTCGATTATATGACTTCCCTTTAAGTAGAGCAGCAGCCGTGTTGCTACCATATGTGTTGGCCTCTATGAGGAGATCTTCTAAGCCAGAGTCATCAAACATCTTTCCAATAACAGCTAAGTAGTTTAGCGCAATGTGGAATCCCCCCAGTCTGATCACAGTGTCACTAAACTCTTCTTTATATCACCACTGTATCTCCTTTGCCTTGACATATATGGCCAAGTCGAATGTAATGACCGAGTCATTCTGTCCTAGTGTTGTCATCATTCTTTGAACTTGTTTCATGACCGTATACACCGTATTGAATTCAGTTGGTGATCCGGAAATCATTGGACAGTAACCGATTTGTGTAAAAGGTGCGTTAGCACATGATACAAGTGCATTAAATCCACTCCAACTAGGGAATGTTTGTGTTTCTGTTGTCATCATGGGTACAAGATCTACCGCAAACAATTTTATTGGACACATTCGAACGATGGCCCATGCAAGATCCATGACTAATGCCCGTTCCTGGATTGAGCTATCACATTGGTACCAATCCTTCTTGACAGTGTCTATGAACGTGGTCACAACTGGTCTTCTACCAAACACCCCCGATTAAGAATTCTGTTTTCAGTACCTGGTGCTGTCAAAGCCCTTCTCCTGACTGAGTGTTCAGCATGTATGACACGCTCTGGTCTTGGGCCAAATTGCATTCGTTGGAACATCACCATTGTCGTTGAGTGAGTTGTCTGTTTACCGTCTAAGGTTTCTTCAAGTATATCATTGTTATCAGCTGCTACTTGAACGAACGAGTTTGGAACAATG
This sequence comes from Chaetoderma sp. LZ-2023a, assembly GCA_034401795.1. Taxonomy (NCBI): domain Eukaryota; kingdom Metazoa; phylum Mollusca; class Caudofoveata; order Chaetodermatida; family Chaetodermatidae; genus Chaetoderma; species Chaetoderma sp. LZ-2023a. The sequence continues at coordinate 10,335,499 of CM067375.1, forward strand.
TTTGTTGGTATTACAACTCCATACCGTGTTGATTGAGCTAATACTTCAAGCGCCATACTAGTGTCAACTACCTCAATATCATCATAGGAAACGCTATGACCCATACGATTCAGAATGGTGACAACTTGTTTGGAACCTGTAAGATGCCTCATTGTCATAGCGAGGCTTATGTGTTTTGGCATTTTCTTTCTCCCGTGTGATACACAATGCGCTATGTCTTGGCATATCATCATTACATGCCTCTCATCACCTTCATTAGCACATTCTGATCTAACATTACCAAACTACTCTGGTGCTAAATCTGCATTCGTGGTAACCCACCGCAGCAGCCAGTAGAGGGTTTGGGGAATAATTTCCTTTGCTTTTGCGAGTGTCAGATTGTCAACATCAACTGGTTTAATGGTGATCCCCTCACAAGCCTCCAAATCTCCCTTCAAAATCTGCGCTGCGTGGAACAACGTGTGAACATCATTGCTAGTAGTATCAGTTGAGCCATGTGGCCTATCAGTATACGCTGATCTACCACCAGCTGCATTGGCAGCTGCATTAATAACATCTTCTAAAGATATATCACTGGAATAAACAAGCTCGGGTTTGGAAGGGTTTAGCTGCTGGTGAAAAACCATTGAATCCTGAAAGTAGTTTTGTAATCGGCTTTTCAGTCTTTGGGAGCGGTAGTTGTCAGCAGTCACACCATTATTCTTTAGATAAAACTTGAATCGACTCAACAAATATGTCATGCTGTAAGCTTTTCCTGATACGAGTCCAGACTCTATCTCTGCTACCAGCTCCGAGAATGATTGGGGGAACGAATCCTCATTCACAGTTTCTTGGTATGATTTATACATCACATTGCGCATTGATACATACTGTGCACAGCATATTTCATGATATTTGGCTTCTGAAGCGATTAAATCTATGCCTCTTATATTGGTAAGCATTTCTGTATCCGCCATTTTCTCTGCTGCAATTTGTATGTTTTGGCATGCGGAAAATGTAGAAACTGAGAATAATTTCTTGACTTTCTTGTGACTTTTCTTTTGGCAAAACATACACATTGCACAGTTTATCGGGGATGATCTCGATCTTGCTGCTCTAGCCAAACTTGTCGATTCTTCTGGACTTTGTTTATCAAGAGGCATAGGAATTGGTGGTGTCATGGATCGTCTTTTCGCAAAGTTAATATTGTGCTTGCTTGTGTATTTAGCATAACAGTTTCTATGCCACACGATATCCAGTTGTTTTAATTGATCACTATTTGAGTTAAGTCTTTCATAAACGTCATCCTCCCGGTATTGGAAAGCCTCTATGAACTTTGAGATGCCGACTTCAGTGGCATTGCTAACAGTTTCGCTACTATGTGCTTGACAAATAATACAGCGAGTCCATTGTGTCATTTTGATACGCTTTGCTGGAAGAAGATGAAACGCTACTTCCTCGTCACAACTATCACTGTCCATATTTGCTTAATTGCTAGTTATATAGCGCTTGTAATTATTTCGCAAATGTAATTAGTGTGTGTGCATATATATTAAATCAATACTAGGCTTTATTAATCAAGGCATGTATTAACAACCTTTCTCATGAATACAAATTCATAAAATGCCACTTGCATTCTTATTTGCCTTTCAAAAAAAGATTTGTATTTGAGAAAATGAGTGAATTAAACTTTCAGTTTACTTGTGATGTCAAATTACAAAATTACCCCGGAACAAGTGTTACAGGCATAATTTGAATTATATGTAGACAATGACAATGAGAGCGATGTGAGGTGTAGTATTCATTTTAATTTGTTTTTCCACACCGATTACCACCACATCCATCTGTCTCATTCCAACCACCATTACCTGGGTGCTTTGTCAACAGTGGTACAGCTGGATATACAGATTCTATGATGGAATTAGTATACATACATAAAATATAACCTTCACATTTCACCCTCGCCTTTGGTATATGCATGCAAAATGTATGTTGGATATATGTTAGGTCGATATCCGTCTAAATATCATAAATGGTGAATCTAATACGATATTACTTTGAGTTATGACACGATCATGCTTATATCGTTGTGCACTGTGGATACAGCCAAAGCCTAGCCCCCCTATGCAAAGAAATCAGGATAACTAATTAGTGCTACCACAATTTGTTTGTACAACAGGGCTTAAAATGTGTGGGACATGTCCCCCAAGCCACAGCAAGTGTCAGACCTTCCGAATACTGGGTGTGCTACGTCACGATTCTGACCTAGCTTTAGCTCCTGGACTCGTTAGTAGGCTACAATAATTTTGAGTTTAACTCGATGTAAGAGATGTTGTGTTGAATGTTTTGAACATAATCGGATTGAAAGACAGTGCTACCTGTTTTCCAATCCGATTATGCTAAAAAAATATTCAACAGTATATTTTTATTTTGCTTTGGAAATAACCAAAAGAAATCACAATCAATCATTATAAAATTCTGTAGGTCATAGGGTTAATCACTCTAACAGACTAAACCGTATACCCTTCCTGACCTCTGTGTATCTAATGGTTATGACGTAACACACGGCGTGTATTTGCTTACGGGTTAAGGTGGTGAAATCTCATTGGTTAATCGGGGTCACCCCACTTTTCCGAGAGCCCATTATTCCAACACATCACTATTCTGACAGCCCATTATTCCGACATCCCAACATTCCGACAACCCACTATTCCGACAGTCCAATATCCCGACAGCTGAGAGTGCGAGTCAAGTCAGTGAAGTCTGTAGAGTTTGAGACATCAATCGGCTCCCCTAAGGTAGATGGTCTATCCCCTGTGCTCTTCACCTGTTACCTGGCTGCTGCATTGAAATCCAAAGACTAAACACACACCCCCTCCCCCCGTGTCAATACTGGGCATGCCACTAGAGATGGAATATGCCGACGATGTGGACTTTATAGATGAGAAAAAGAAACCCCTTGACGAACTTTTCCCAATAGCTGCAAGCAAACTAAAAATTGAGAATCTCTTTATGAATGAATCCAAAACAGGGTTCACCCACATGTACCTATCTACAAAGCATGAAACTAAAGAAAATGACGATCCACTCCGTGGCGGTGAACCATGGAGGAAAAGTAAAATCCTGAACTCACTGCTTTGCAGTACTGCTGACAATGCTGCACGCTGCATCATGGGGAACATAGCTTTCCAGTCCTTCTGGAAGCTATGGATTCGTAGATCAAAGATGCCCTTGGTAAAAAGACTATGTTTATACAATGCAACCTGCGTATCCTTGATGAAGTATAACTGTAACAGCAAAGGCAGCTCTAGAAAACTTGATGCCTGCCACCGCAAACACCTACACACCATCACTGGACACCGATTTCCAGAGAGCATAATTTCCAACGATGCACTATACAAGATGTGTAACACTATACAAGTTGTGTAATACGCTGCTGCTGTCTGTAAAAAGTCGCGCAGCAAAGATGGTCCATGTTTGGCCATGCGCTAAGGATGCCAGAAGACACTCAAGCACAGAGAGCCTTGGATTTTGCCCTACTCGGAGCCAGCAAATACAGAGCCAGGAGAGGACGTCATTGCATAAATCTGCATACCATGCTATGAGGTGACCTCAAGAAAGCAGGATTAGGTACACTCAAGTCAAGAATGGACCTGAGGAAGCTAAGGATTTTGGCTGAGGACAAGACACAGTGGGCAAAAGCGAAGAAGGACTGATTGCAGCTGTAGCATGTTTCTACTACTACAGCCGCAGAATACAGTAATCATACATACAATATCCAGACAGCCCATTATTCAAGATTCAAGACTCAATGTTATATTATTTCATTAATTTTGTTTGTGCATATTTAATGTCACAACAGGTAGTCCACCAAAGACAGAGCCTGTAGGGCGGTGGACTCCTTGCACACATTTGAACAATTGTACAACATAACTAAAAACACCACCACCATATCACTATCATATATGGTGGCTGACATATCAACATTATGGTAGAGAAAGTTAAAAAGGTAATGATGGCAGTATAATATTAACATTTAGAAAACATTTGCACACCATAGATCACACAGATATAACTTTAAGTAGGTTCTTCAGGACAGTTATGGAATCGATGTATACAGTCCATTAGGAGTGAAGAGTTTTTTCTTTATAAAGTTCCACCCTTTCTATCTTCACTCAAAACGCGTTCAACCATAATATCCTCAATTCCGAGAAAATAATACTGCAAATTCATTGAATTTTCCCCCAGAATAATACACCTGTAGCTCGATACCGCATAGGGCGGCAACAATCTTCAGTGAAGTTTTCTCTAATATAATATTTGAATATAGATAGATAAATAGTCACATTTATTTCCACACTACTAAGGCAGTAACAGTTTCCACTCAAAGGTTTAAACAGCTTACATGTATAGTTATCTGAAAATTGAGCTACTTGAAGTATTAAAGGGTTAATCGCTGGCGGAAGGGGCTTCAGGAGATGCAATCTCGACTTTTTCTTTTTCCGAACAAAGTAAACACCTACATGGCGTGATCGTCTGTCAATAAACATTTCCCAATCCCACTATAGTTTTATGTTTCAAGTTTCTTTATGTACGCCCAGGTCACAATGTTACATATATGATTATGTGTATTATAATTGTGTGTATCAGTTGAGAAGCATGTTTATATATTATGCAGAATAATATGTGTTATATGCATATCTCATTAGTATTTATCATTATTTTAAGGACTGTTGCTATTGTCATTGTTCCGGTGTGATCGAAGAGGAAGAAAGAAAGGTGGGGTGATCAAATTGGTCCGAAACAGCGTGAACGCCAGCCAGATCAAAACCTTTATGGAAGAGGCAGAACATATCAAGTTCAAGGTAACAACCAGCAACTCTGTGATTGAAATTGTCAATTATTACTGCCCCAATGACAATAATCTCTCACTTGACACAATCCAGGTCCCGGATTGCCACTTCCTCATTGCGGGAGACTTTAATAGCCAGTCCCAGAGCTGGGGATACAGAACACTTGATGAACGAGGAGAAGACATTGAAGCATGGCAAGTTGAAAAGCACCTTTTACTTGTCAACGATCCCACAGATCAGCCTACCTTCTACTCGCGCCGATGGCACTCGACAACAACGCCGGACTTGGCATTTTGTACAGAAGACATTCACAGAAACCTCAGTAGAGTGGTCGGATCGCAGTTAGGAGGAAGCGACCACCGCCCAGTCCTCCTCTCTCTTTCTGGAAGTATTTCGACAAGTTCACCTCAACATCCAAGGTGGAACTACAAAAAGGCAAATTGGAGTCTGTTCGGCATTCGTTCCAATGAGCTTACCCATAATATAGCAGTAGAAGGGAGAAACATCAACAATGTGGTCAAGGAATTTAATTCAAGTATCCTCATGGCTGCCAACGAAGCGATTCCTCGAGGGTTCAGGAAAAACTACCGCCCCTACTGGACAACAGAACTGCAAGCAGCACATGATAAACTAGACAAGGCCAGAGAAGATGCAGAGGGTAATCCCTGTCATGAAAACCACTTCACGCTACAACAAACAAAAGCCAGGTATCTAAAGACCAAGCTGGAGGCCAAAAGAAGAAGCTGGAGGGAAAAGACGGCAGGGTTTAATTTAGAGAGAGACACCACAAAGCTATGGAGACTGACTAAAGCACTGAATGATGAGGGTGTCGGGGGAGAGACGATTACTCTTGAAGAAGATGGACAAACACTGACAGGAAAGATGGCTGCAGATGCCTTTGCGAAGGCATATGCAAAAGAAAGCAACATTTCTATACCACGAATGCGTCAAAAGGAGGTTAGAAAAGAGCAAAAGGAAAGAACAGACACCAACACTCGCGATGCAATGAAAGTTGACATTAGTTTATCAGAACTGAAGAAGGATATGCGCCAATTGAAAAAGAAGAAATCTCCCGGGCCAGATGGCATTACGAATGAAATGATCCAACACCTTGGTAATGCATCTCTTCACAAGTTGCTAGACATCTTTAATCTCAGTTGGACCAATGGAGAGGTTCCTCAGTGCTGGAAGGAAGCCAGAATGACTCCTATTCTGAAAAAAGGAAAGAACAAGACGAAAGTGCTGAGCTACCGTCCTATCAGTCTTACAAGCTGCATATGCAAGACCATGGAGCGCATCATCAACCAGCGGTTGCAGTGGTACCTGGAGTCAGAGAACATTATAGTTTCAGAGCAGGCCGGCTTCAGAAGATACAGGAGCACAGAAGATCAAACAACACATCTTGCACAGGTCATAGAGGACACTTTTCAAGCCAAGAAGGTGATGCTAGCTGCCTTTATCGATCTGCAGAAGGCATTTGACAAGGTGTGGAAGGATGGCCTCCTCGTGAAGCTCCGGCGCACAGGCATCGGTGGCAACATGTTCCGATGGGCCAAGTCATACCTACACAATCGCAGAGCTAGGGTGCTGGTGGATGGACAATCTGAACAGAATGTATTGCTGAGACGAGGGGTGCCACAAGGTGGAGTATTATCACCTACTCTGTTCATACTCTTCATTAATGACATTGTAGCAGAGCTGCCCAATGGGATCCAAGCAGCCCTCTATGCAGATGACCTCGTACTCTCGTGCACCGAGGAGTACACAACGACTGCCACGTACAGAATGCAGCTTGCCTTGGACAGAATTACAGCTTGGGCCAATCGCTGGTGTATTACCATCAACAAAGAAAAATCATCGGCCATGCTATTCTCACTGTCCACCAAAACTAAGGTTGGCAATCTGACACTGGGCGGTACTCCACTCGAGTACGAGGACCAGCAGACATACCTGGGAGTCACATATGACAGAAGATTAACATGGAAGGAGCACATTCAGAACGCAGAGGCAAAGGCCAGAAGAAAGCTAAACATCATGAGGAAGCTGGCAGGAACAAAGTGGGGTGCCAATGAAAGGATCCTCAAGACCATCTACCTAGTTGCCAAACGACCACACCTTGAGTATGGATCTAGTTCATGGATGACAGCAGCTAAATCTCATCAACGGAACCTCGACAGAGTACAAAACCAGGCACTGCGCATCATCACTGGTGGAATGAGATCAACACCAATAGAAAAAATGGAGCAGACAGCAGGCATTCCCCACTTGGCAAAGGAAGGGAATGCAAAGCACTGATCCAAGCTGCAAAGTTCAAATCGTTCAATAACCACCAGATGAAGATCAGGCAAGCACAGCTGTCATCAGGAAGCCGTAAAAGATCAAGTTTTGTGAAAGAGACAAAAGCACTTCAAAGGAAACACCAAGAAATGTTGCCAGCACAAATAGAAGACCCAAACCACACCCTTGATCCTCCACCCTGGGAAAACAAACTAGAGAGCATAGCTATTCGCACCACAGTACCTCATCTCACAACCAAAAATGAACACAGTGATGTGAGTAAGAAGGCCCTGACCCTAGCCATGCTGGAAGAAATGTACCCTCAGGAGACATGGATAAGGATCTACACAGATGGATCAGCCAAAGATGCAATTAGGAGCGGAGGTGCCGGACTGCACATACAGTATCCAAACGGACAACATGGGTCAGCTGCAATACCGACAGGCAAACACTGCACAAACTACCGAGCTGTAGTCGAAGCACTGGTTCATGCAGCTAATACCATCAGCAGAACAGCAGACCCTATTGCACAGATTGTCTTTTTATCTGATGCCCGCTCCGTCCTTGAGGCTATCATCAAAGGTAAGCTGCCACAACTTGAAGAAGCACTACAAACCATCAAATGCTTTCGGATAGCACTGCAGTGGATCCCCTCACACTGTGGAGTCCAAGGAAATGATGAAGCAGACAAGATGGCAAAGGTGGGTGCAGAGGAGAATCAGACAGAAAACATGGTTACCCATACAGAGATGAAGACTATCATTAAGTCCCTCTATAGAACACCTCAATCAGAAGATGCCTACCATCATCTCTCGAGGCCAGAGCAAGTGACCATTTTTCGTCTCAGAACTGGACACAACAGACTAAACCAACACATGTACAGGCGGTTCCACCTCACGACATCGCCCGCTTGTCCTTGTGGAGAAGCAGAACAGACCACATACTTCAATGTTGCAGTACATATCAGCTGCTGAGAGAAGAGATCTGACCTTTGTCAACCTCTTTTCTTGAAAAGCTGTATGGGCCTGTGGAAGAACTGCAGAAAACCACAGATTTCATCTTGAGAACGGCTCTCCAAGTGTGATACCAGCGATCGAAAAGAAGAAGAAGAAGAAGTTGAGAAGCATGTTTATGTATTATTCAGAATAATATGTCTTATATGCCTATCCCATTAGTATTTATCATTATTTTAAGGACTGTTGCTATTGTCATTGTTGTTGTTAGCTTTCTGGAAATTGCTAGTCAGGGCGTTCAGAGATCGATCGATCCCAACATGATCGATGTGTCGGTGGAGCTTAGGTAGAGACGGGAGGGACATAGCTTGAAATAGAATTGAAGGATTGTTGCTGTTGTCATTGTAGTTGTCGTCGTCGTTGGATGATTATTTCAGTTTTCAATGTATTATATGTTTATGCGTATGGAAGACTGCGTTATTAGCCACATATTTTGTCTAGCTTCCATTAGAACAAAAATAAAATTCGTTTAAACCAACATCAATGATCTACCAGTCAAATTAGTTTCAAATTATTCAATAGCTTACATGCATAGCTTTCTGGAAATTGCTAGTCAGAGATCGATCGATCCCAACCCACTCGATGTGTCGGTGGAGCTTAGCTTGAGACGGGAGGGACATAGCTAAAATGGAATGTGTGTTGCCAGCGGGCAATCGGTTATGCTGTTATAATCGCTTAATAGGCCGTCAAGTTGTACGAATTGTATGCCTTTACTATTTAATAAACGTTATGCAAAGTACTTTGAAAGTAAATTCACCGGGCGTTGTTGCCGCCATAAGCAGTAACATCGTCCAGTCAATAGACCATCAAGTTGTACGAATTGTATGTCTTTACAATTTAATAAACATTATGTAGAATATTTTGAAACCAAATTGACTGGGCGTTGTTGCCACCATAAGCAGTAACATAGTCCGGTCAAATTAGTTTCAAAATATTCAACAGCTTACACCTATAGTTTTCTGGAAATTTCTAGTCAGAGAAATCAGAGATTGATCGATCCCAACACGATAGAGGTGTGGGTGGAGCCTAGTTAGAGATTGGCGGGGAATAGTTAAAATGGACCGGGTCAGGTCTATTCCAAACATTAAACGGTTTGCTCTGTCCATGCGCACAAGCGCACGCATCACGCACACCCTCAAGACCATGTGCGCGTACGCATGCACACCTGGCCGTGCGCCCACATGCACACCATTCCTTACGCACGCATGCACACCTGCGCACATGCCAGCAAGCCCGCACACACAACTGCGCGTCCGCAAGCCCATGTGTACCACACACGCACAACTCACACCTATCTGTATGCACGCGTGCACGCCGACGCACATGTCCACAAGCCCACCCGCATGCACGCACTATGCCGAAACGTCTAACGAGATGTATAACAAATTACACCTAGTAAATTTGTGATAAGGTTTCGCTAAGATTATTTTAAACTGTAACATATTCTGCTTATATTTATACATTTTTGCACTTGGATTTGTATATACATATTTCGATTCCGTTATGGAGTGTCTGCTGGAATGGAATGACTGGTTAGGTTTGGGTGGAGCTTAGCTGGAACTGGGTGGAGCCTAGCTAAAAATGGAAAGCTCCATTAGAGCGCTGAGGGCAATTGTATATTCCGTTATAATCCCTTAATAGATCGTGAAGTTGCAAAAATTGATGGTTTAAACAGAATTGATTGTCTTTACTATTTAATAAACATTATGTAGGATAATTTGTAAATAAATTGACTGGGCGGTGTTGCAGCCGTAAGCAGTAACATCGCCAAGTCAATTTACTTTCAAAATATTCTACAGCTTACCCGCATAGTTTTCTGGAAATCGCTAGGCACACGTATTATTGATCTTAAAAATTGGCATTATAGCTAACACAGATTCAACAAGCTTGAAGTAAAAACTCCAGGTTCACTACAATGATCCGTACTTTCCACTTATGACAAAACAACTTAATGACTCGAGTAGGCGAACGTAGTATTCTCCCAAGGCAACATTAGCAACAGCTGGGCTAGCAGAAATACACGTTTCTCTATTCACTAACGCACCGCCACAACCTGCCCACCCCACCCCGCCACAACCCGCCCACCCCCTACCTCCATTGTTATGATTTGATCTGTATTATGTCTGTTCGCTGCCTGAGTGTAATAAGAGAAAAACTGTAAACATCTATTCGCTAATGCACCGCCATAACCTGCCCACGCCCACCCAGCCACAACCCGCCCACCACCCTACCTCCATTGTTATGATTTGAATTTAACTCTGGGTAGGTAATTAGCCATCTGCTGAATCGATTATTTCATTATTTTTTCCATAACATTGCCTATATATAGTGCAGCTCAGAGGTAAGATAATATGTATATAAATGTGAACAGAAACCATTTTAGTAAGAACTGTTCTCTTCTGTATTTTGGGCGTAATTTGATATAGGCCGCATCGTCTTTCAATACAGTTACGCTCAAAATATTTAAAACGGTACATTTTATTTAGTTTTTTAACGTGTTAAGTTATTTCTGTGCTGGACTGTACCCTAAGGCTGGATACAAAGCAAACTTTATCGATTTGTCTTACAGAGTTTTAAGTTTGGTCATTAGTCACGTGGGTTGGGTCTCGAGGCTACACTGATTCAATTCAGGTTTATTTGGATAACTTCTAGTACTCAAAATACATAAATTAATGTATAAAGGATAAACCTGCTTAGTTACAGATACACGTAGTGTTATTTAGACTGTTCAGAGGTGTGTGACCGGGGTGGGTCGGGTCACGCGCATCAATGGAGACAAAACCCCGGTGCTCAGACGACAGTTTGACCGTATGGCGTACACACTGTATATAGGATTCATGAGAAATATTGATGCTCTGTTACATCTTAATTTTATAATGCTAACAATATGAAATATGTAATTTATATCTACCGCCAGTATATTAATTGTAAAATATTTTCCCTCGTATGCTTTATGTAAAGCCTGAGTGAATGAACATGAGCTCATTCGGGATAAGATATTAAAGCACATAACGTCAAATGATCTACTCACTAATAAACAATTTGGTTTTATTTCCGAGAGGTCAACAACACTGCAATTATTAAATGTTTTAGACCACTGGACAAAAATATTGGACAACAATAGTGAAATAAACGTAGTATTTATGGACCTAATGAAGGCATTCGATAGGGTCCCACATGAACGACTCATGATCAAATTGAAGGCATATGGAGTTAGTGATACAATGTGCCAATGGATAAGGGAATTCTTAAAAAATCCTAAACAGAGAGTCCGGATTAATAACAAATTTTCTGCATGGCAAGATATATCCAGTGGGGTACTACAGGGTAGTGTGATAGGCCCTATCCTGTTTGTTATTTATATAAATGACCTACCGGTTAATGTCAGTTCTGAAACCTACTTATTCGCAGATGACACACAGATTTATAAAGAAATTCATGACAAAACAGACAGTACAATAATACAGGATGATCTTGACTCCATGACCGACTGGGCTTCTACATGGCTACTAAAATTCCATCCAAACAAATGTAGAGTTCTGGAAATAAAAAGCAAACAAAATGTTGAAAACAGATCCTATCACCCAACACCACTTGAATCTGTTGAGTTTGAAAAAGATCTAGGCATATTTATAGACAGACAACGTAACTTAACTCGAAAACATATACAGGAACAGGTAAATACAGCCAACAGGATAATGGGAATAATTCGCAGAACCTACACATACCTAAATAATGACAATTTCACCGTGCTGTACAAAGCATTAGTACAACCTCACCTTGAATATGCTAACAGTGTCTGGTGCCCATATAAAGAAAAAGATATCAATACTATCGAAAATGTTCAAAGGAGGGCAACCAGACAGATTCCGTCGTTGAAGGGACTGAGCTCTTGTGTCTATTGTCCAGATTTTCTGGAGTCGGTCGGCCGATGTCAAATTCGATAGCCAAAACTAATTTCATTTTTCAAGGATTGTGGGTGGCCGTGGTCAGCAGGCTGCTGTTCGCTAACCACTGGTCCGAACTTAAGAATTTTAAGATCACTATATTCGCAGATGAAAGCTACATTTGCATACTAAATTCCGTTACTTGCGACCATGTAGTTATTTAGATATCCTTCTGCAAATTTGCGTAAAGGCCTCTAAACCGACAAAAATCGCATATTTCACTAAAATGGTGGTCGTGGTCCGCAGGCGATTTCTCCGGAGTGGATAGGTATAATTTGATAATCTTTAGATGGTCCACCTCATAATTGGACCTTACATGGGCATAGTAAATTTCATTACTGTCACCCATCTAGTTGTGGAGATATATTACATCAAGTTGGAAAGCACGCTTACAAAGACCGCTGGCTCGCTTGGATGTGGCCGTGGTCAGCAGGGCACTACTCATAACTCACTATGCATAGTACAAATTCGTTTAGGGCATCATATTTATAACTCATTGTCACATTTTCACAGCAAATTTGGTGACGATCGGCACAGTGGTTATGGAGATATTCTGCCTCAAACTTCTTTTACTACCGATTTTTTCGATCTGGCTCGCATTTTATACCCAACCATAGAACAGTTTGTCTCTGTCACACTAAATTAGCATTCTGTCTCGCCAGGAGGAGACGACATGGCTCGCAAGCGCGGACGACATTTTTATGTAGATATGTTAATTTGCGTTGTGTGGAACTGTTTAACATTCTGTTTGCTATCATAACATACTGACCCGTTCTTCTCGACAATTAGTTTAACTTCCATAGCATTTTATCCATTAACCATTTCGTTTCTACAAATTAGACGCGTCACGTGTACAATGTAAACCATATTTTGTTGAATAATGCTACGGCTAACTCGGCCATGGACCCTGGGAGCCAGATAAGGGTTGTTTTAGTGTTCTACTACTAAAAGGATAAGCAAATATTTGTTTATCATTATTATAGTCTGCCGCATTGTGTTATTTTCATCATAGTGGGCCTAATAATTAGCCAATGCCGTTTAATGGAGGTATCCAGTTTTAGCTATGCCCCGCCCGTCTCTAGCTAAGCTCCACCCACGCTTTCCCCGTGTTGGGATCGATCTATGAATCTCAATTTCCAGAAAGCTATTCAGCTAAGTTGGTGAATATTTTGAAACTAATTTGACTGGGTGTTGTTGCCGCCTATGGCAGCACCAGCACCAGCGCCCAGTCAAGTTAGTTTCAAAATATTCAACAGAATGTTTTTTGAATGGTAAAGACATACAATTCGTGCATCGTGCCGGCCTATTAAGCGCTAAAGACGGACTATTTCGAATCATCCATGACGTCGTGATTATGACGTGATCCTACACATCGCGTAGTTGATTATGACGTCATATGGTGGATGGATAAATTGGAAAGGTCTATTAAAGGTGCATATTCACACCAGAATGATGGAAACTAATATTGTTAAAACTGTAGTAAACTCCTAAAGGCGTCAACTCTTAAACTCTTAAAGGCAACAGCGCCCATTCAAATTAGTTTCAAATATTCAACAGTATGTTTATTAAATAGTAAATACATACAATTCGTGGCCTACAACAACGCTTAGTCCGTCATCAATTATGCGTTCGTGACCAACCGTAATTGTATATGACGTCAGCTAAACGTCATGTAGTTGATTATGACGTTATATGATTGATGGATAAACTGGAATCCTCCATTGTTTTATCCCGTCACAATTCGTGAACCCTGCTTTCACTAGTCAATCATTCAAGTCTGAGTCAATCAGGTCATGTGAATCATACACGAATAGACCTAACAGGCCTATAGGTTAGAATTGGTAAATTTTCGTCGCATAAAAAATTTACAAAATAAGATACGAAACACACATACCCCAAATTGGGTTGAGGAAATGCTAATTCCCTTAGAAAAATTTCTATTTGCTGAGCAAAAGAAACTATTTTTGAAAATTGATCTCCACAGTGACTGACTGAATTATCGACCACCCTGGGTGGTAAATCCTAAAAAATAGTCTTCGCTAAGCCTGCAAATGGGTATTTCTCAAGACCACTACAAAATAGTCATATTCCTGAATATTATTGCTTCTTATACGCTCGATCATTTTCAGGAAATTTGCTAAAAATTTAATCAACCTGGATTAAAAAGATACACCGATAATGCAGGTTATGGGGCCAGTACTGGGCCAATGCTGGCCGTAATTGTCAACCACCGGCCCAGTACCCTGCATTATCAGGGATAGTATTTGGAATATGCACGATGAATGTAGCATTTCATGACCGCGATACCGTCCGTAACAAAAGCTGGTGTGTTTTGCTTCGAGTTGTTTACACGGCTGCAAATGAGATTTCGCTGCGTGTTTATCAACGTCCTTGGCAGATATAAATTTTATCTAATGATGAAATCATGTTCACATCTAATCAATGTTTAGATTACTGTTATTTGAGATGAGTACCATCGTACTAACATCCTACTAACATACACCCACTCACATAGCTAGGCTGTTCGAGGCGGGAACGTAGTGGGAGGGCGAGGATCGTGCAACATGACACCCGGGGTTAGTGGCGACAAATATGACATTGATGAATGGAGGACTCCTGTTGTAGCTATGTCCCGCCCATCTCTAGCTAAGCTCCACCAACACCTTGCTCCCGTTGGGATCGATCGATCTCCGAACTCCCTGACTATCAATTTCCAGAAAACTATACAGGTAAGCTGTTGAATATTTTGAAAGTAATTTGACTGGTTGCTGTTGCAGCCATCTCTATGGCAGCAACAGCACCCAGTCAAATTACTTTCAAAATATTCAGCAGAATGTTTATTAAATAGTAAAGAGGCAATTCGTATTTATATAACAACGCTTAGTCCGTCTTCAATTATGCGTTCGTGATGTACGTCATTTACGAGGTCATTGATTATGACGTCACCCTACACGACATGTAGTTGCTTATGACGTCATCTGATTGATGGATAAACTGGACCCCTCCATT
Organism: Chaetoderma sp. LZ-2023a; assembly: GCA_034401795.1. Classification (NCBI taxonomy): domain Eukaryota; kingdom Metazoa; phylum Mollusca; class Caudofoveata; order Chaetodermatida; family Chaetodermatidae; genus Chaetoderma; species Chaetoderma sp. LZ-2023a. The sequence goes on from CM067375.1 coordinate 10,350,577, forward strand.
AAATAAAGCTGGACAATTTATTGGTATTTACACCTCTCATTTTAGCTGCTGTGTAGGAGCGCCTTCCTCCGTGAATTCTTTTAAAATTATACTCTCTGAGAGGCCATTTCCTGCATCTAAAAACAAAAAATTGATCTTACAAACATATACAACAATGAAAACTGTGTCTGAAAGACAGATTTGTCAATAACTCTACTGGAAAGATCTTGACCAAACTGGGTGGAAGGTTGCCCGTGGTGTCCTGAAAAGGTGGGCCAATTTTGTGGCCAAAAGGTCTAATATCAAAGTCACACTGACACCCACAGCTTCCAAGATTGTATCGACTAGGGTGAAGGTATTTATCTTTCTCCAAAGAGGAGACATATAGATTGCAGCCCCCACCCCGCCCCCGATCAGCATCAACACAACTTCATTAATCCATTTGCTGCTATGTTGTTATAAATATTAGACACGGAGGAATACATCAATAATAATTAGACATCCCCCACCCCATCTCCTCTCTCACCCACCTCCACCACCCCACCCACCCCCTCTCTCTCTCTCTCTCTCTCTCTCTCTCTCTCTCTCTCTCTCACCTCAGTGGCTAACGGGAGATACCCAATACACATTTTGAAACAATTATCTTCCTTAAGCAGTGTAATACTTTTGTATAACTCAGATGGTCTAACGGACCCTAACCCCATAGAGTTAGATTACATAGAGTGGCTATGACCATACGACGAGTTAAAAAGTACTCCCAACCTGGATGGATGAACGAAAACATCTTGAAAACGATGAAAGATCGGGATTATCACAAAAAGTTTAAAAATATTGTCAAATACCGGGAATTGAAGAATACGGTAATGTCATTGATAGAAAACGCGAAACGGCACTATTTCGGTATACAGCTGACAGAAAATAAGCATAATCCTTCAAATATATGGAAGATCTTAAAAAGCATCAGCCCCAAAACAAACAAAATGCCATTAATATTATTAGATAACCAGGGAAACGAGGTTAGAGATACCGGACAACATTGTGAGATGCTCAATAAGTACTTTGCTACTGTTGCATCCGACCTTGCGAATGCCATACAAAATAAAAACCACGCGATTTCACAGGATCTTGTAATGCATGTTAACAGTAGAGTTCCAAACGATGTCCAGTTTAAAATACCTGGAATAACAGTAGATTATGTTTACCGTGAAATTTCCCGTTTAAAAACTAATAAATCCGCAGGGTATGATACTTTGAACGCGCATTTCCTAAAGCTGGCCGCTCCAGTTATCGCACCATCAATCACCGCCATTATTAATAAGAGTATTGATACAGGAGTATTTCCTACCATGTGGAAATGCGCAAAAGTTAAACCCTTACACAAGTCCGATAATAAAAGCGAAATTAGTAATTATAGGCCCATTTCTATTCTGCCAATTTTATCGAAAATTCTGGAAAGACATGTACACAATTATCTATATAAATTTTTGACTACGTATGATCTATTATGCGAATCTCAGTCCGGCTTTAGACCCAAACACTCCTGCGAAACCGCGTTGCTAAAATTAATAGACACGTGGCGATTTGCAGTCGATAATGGATAATTCGTTGGAGCTATTATGATAGACTTCAGAAAAGCGTTTGATCTTGTAAACCACGACATACTGCTACGAAAACTATGCATTTATAAGTTTGATGCATTTGCGCAAAAATGGTTTAGATCGTATTTAGAAAACAGACAGCAGTATGTTTCAATCTCCGACAAAACATCTGGCATGTTACCAGTCACGGTAGGCGTACCGCAAGGCTCGGTGTTAGGACCTTTGCTATTTATTATCTACGTGAATGACCTCCATATGAATCTTACCTGTAATGTCGATATGTATTGTGACGATACAACCATGCATTGCCATTTCGATAATGTAGCAAATATAACTGAACAATTAACAGCTGCTATGGCATCCGTCCATGATTGGTGTCAAAACAATAAAATGGTTATAAATACCGACAAGACCAAATTACTAATGATAGGCACTAAATTCAAACTAAAACAGATAAATCCGGAAATTAGAAGATCTATCGTCGATGGAGAAATAGAAAGTGTAGAAAATGCAAAACTCTTAGGCTTAAATATTAACAACAATCTCTCCTGGCAACAACACATCAACAAAATTTGTAGCAAAATATCTTCCCTAATTTTTATGTTAAAGAAAAATAAACGGTACATGAATGTTGAGCAACGAACCTTATTTTACAAATCATACATACTTTCGCACATTGATTACTGTTCTCTCGTATATTACGCAGGTATGCCAACATTGTTGAGCAAACTAGAAAAACTTCAAAAACGTGCAGCGAGAATCATCTTAGACGTCCCACATAGAACACCATCACGGCAATTATATGATAAATTAAAATTGACGCCACTATCACAACGTATAACTATTAAATCAAACATTATGACATACAAAGCACTAAACAACCATACACCTAAGTACATCAGCGACATGCTTACACCCATAGAGACAGCACACACATTACATCTACGATCTAAAACTAATAGCCATTTGAAGCCTCCGAAAATACGAACCAACTATGGAAAATACAGTTTCACATACACAGCTAGTCAAAATTGGAATTCCCTTCCTACGTGTGTTATAAACTCAGAAACGCTATCATCTTTTAAGCACAACATGCACATACATACACACTTTCAATGATTTTATGCTTTGTTTCAACGTACCTGCATTAATAATAATAATAATAATAATAATAATAATAATAATAATAATTAATAATAATAATAATAATAATAATAATAATAATAATAATAATAATAATAATAATAATTTATCGATTGCAAAATATAATATTATCTAACCATAAGAGCCGAATTTAACCTGCTCGGGGCCCAGGGCTAATAACTTTCTGGGCCCCAGTGTTCATTAATCTCCCGAAACTAACGGACTTCTCCGGGTTTATCTATGCCCCGCCCATCTCTATCGAAGCTCCACCTACTCATCATTCGTGTTGGAATCGGTCGATCTCTGAAGATTTTGGATATCATTTTATAGAAAACTAAATAAACTATTGAATATTTTGAAGCTGGTTTGTCTGAGTGCTGTATCTGCCTAAGGCAGAAACGACACCCAGTCAAATTAGGTTCAAAATACTTAACAGCATGTTTATTACATTAGCATATAATTACAAATACATACTTATTATTGTCGTCTTTCCGCCATTTGATATTTGATATTGAAATAGTTGAAAATAGGTTTTCATTGCAACAATTATGTATAGTTTTGTATATATTTTGTGCATGATTTGTAAATTTTGTAAATATAATTCTAATTAGTTTATATAGTTATTTGGCGAGGGCCACGGGGAGATCAGGGCATTGCTCTGAAGATCTACCCTCGATAAATAAAGATTCTTATCTTATCTTATCTTATCTTATCTTATCTTATCTTATTTAGTATATACTTGCAAGATAGCTCATGACACTCTCAAAGCTTTTCAGAATTCAGTTTTTCTCACCGCATGTATAGTCTCCAAATAATATGCTTTTGTTACTAATTCTAGTACATAGTCGAATAAAATTGGAGGTTGTATATGCAGCTGATCGTCTGTGTCAGCCAGTCAGTGAATATCCTGTCATGCGTAATTGCGATTAACTGAACTCACGTCACCGGCGGTCGAGTCAACTAGCCCCATAGTGAGGGTATGCGCGTGAGCCATCTAGCTAATATATCCATATTTATTGCTATGACCCTCTCAAAGGCGGAATATCAGTTCAGTAGTCTCCAAAATAGTATGTTTTTGTTACTATTTTTATTACGTAGTCGAATAAAGTGACAGATTCATTAATATAGCCAATACAATTTTATTTCTGAGAAATAGACCTATATATAAATTCGCTTCTGTTCAATTTCTCTTCCAGGTACCAAAAGATAATTTAGTCGGGTTTTTAGGCTGTATATGCACCTGATCGTCCGCGCAAGCCAGTGGAAAATGCCCAGTTGCATTTTACTGAACTCGCATCACCAGCGGTTGTGACAATTGTTCCGTATTCGTATTTTCTCGTATTTTCTTTATTACACTCAGGCCGTGACAACGGCATATAAGGATTATTTGTACATTGACAATGGCGGTAGAAATACAATATTATTATTATTATTATTATTATTATTATTATTTTTTTATTTTTTATTATCATACCATCTCCGCCGTGCTGCCGACGAGGGCTACGACAGTGGGATCGCTTACATAATAATGATAACAACAATAATCAATTTATTAACTATTATGGGCCACTTGCCCCTGCAGTGGTTCAGGCAGTATTAAAGGAGAGCTAGCTTCATATAATAGTTGTTCAGCTGATCTAACACGTCATTCGTAAACTATAATATAATATTAAGCTTATTATCATGCCGCTAAAGAAAGATATTCAAGCTTGAGTAGTTTAAACGTTGGTACATTTCCAAAGCCTATGGTGGCTGTCATGCCTTACTTTTCAACCAATCAGAAGGAAAAACTAGCGTATCTGCCTTGGTCAATACGCTCAGTCATAGCGGTGTCACATATAATTTGGTAATATGATATGAAAACAATCATACAAGTAAGCTGATGACTATTCTGAGACCAATTTGACCGGAAGCCGCTACTGCCATAGGCAATGACAACTTCCAATCAAATTATCCCCAAAATATTCACCAAGATGATTTGCATAATAAAGAATGTAATGCATTGCCACTTACATGACACCATACACTATCGCTTGAGTAAACAAAATCATGGTGCTCACTGTTCAATGTTTACACCATGTTGCAAAGCAGATTATTGTGATACAGGTAAGGGAATGTAACAGGATGTGAATGATATGGAATCCATAAACTATAATCTATCGTACAATCTATCGCATTTGAGATGAGATTAGCATCGCTTTAACAATGATGACAATGGATACTTGGGTTGATAGATAACTCGGGTGTATGATTGGGTGAGAAGATGGATGAATTAGTCTAGCTGTTTGATTTTTTTATGCTAACAAGTATTTGGAGAGTTTGATAAGGAGCGGTTTATTGCATATTGCAAACAATCCTTTAGTTTTCTCGGTATTAGGGTTTTCTGTCTAGAATCGTGGTATGAATTTCTGCCTTTGTCTATTGAATTTAGAGCATGAGAACAGAAAATGCATCTCATCTTCTATGCAGTTGTATTCAGAACACAATTTTCTGATCTGTCAATACCTAGCCATCTTTTGGATTCAATCGCTAGTTTGTGGTTAAGTGTTCGGAAATGACATAAGATAAGAGCTTCTCGGTACGGTAGGATTTTTAAATATTTCTCAAAAACTATATTCTCTTTGATCTGTCTATAGAATGTCAGACGTGACGATTGGTTTATGGTTGCTTTCCACTCATCGGTATATTGTTGTTCGAGGACTCTTTTTGTTTTGGTGATTACTTGTGCGGTGTTTATTTCCTCCTGGTAGAACAAGTCTGCCTGACCAGTTATTTCTAGAATGAATTTGATGGTTTTAATCCATTCGATTTCAATATTTCGTTCTCTTGAGAATTCTAATGCTAAGTAGTACAGTGTTGATGACAGTTTCCCATACCCAACGTTTACCAACCCCGCCCAGAACCTGACAATATTACATTATATAGTTATATTGAGTGGCAGTCGGCCCAATTCGCCATATATCATGACATTTGGTGTGGATTTCTTAAGGTGTAATGCTTTTTTAAAGAATTTTGTTTGGCAAGTTTCTATCTGGCGATCATTTTCGAATCCCCACACTTCCGAGGCATACAGTAAGATAGGTGTTATCATTGTGTCGAATACATAATTGTGTAAGTCTATTGGGATGTCATGCTCCTTAATTTACTTAATAAAGAGAAAGTGGCTTTGGTTGCCTGTTTAACGTTCCGAGTCTTACAGCCAACAAAGCTTCCGTTTTGTCTGTTCCAATAGTGGAGGTATGCGCACTTCCCGTCCTACTAATGGCTAATTGTCGCGACAGTCGATGACGTGAGCTAAGTAAATCGCAATTGCACATGACTGGGTATTCACTTACTGACGTACGCAGACGATCCTCTGTGTAGATGTAGCCTTCACTAAATTAAGAGGTTTTTGGTAATTTCAAGAGAAATTGAAAAGGCGCAAATTTACATATTTTTTATGAGAAATAAAATTGTATTGGCTATATTAATCAGACATTTTATTCAACTCTACATCCGGGCAGTAAATATATCCGCTTAATCCTTTAAGGGAGAATACTCCGATACATTTATAAAGCTATTATTTGGCACAAATTACGTCCCATGAGTTTTCGATCTCTATAAAGACGCGTGCATTACAATGATGGGGGGGGGGGTCGTCTCCCAACGCTTATCAATGGAACAACATCTGTTTTCTTATTAAATAAAAGTTAAACATGTTTGCTAACGATGCCATCTCGTTTCCTTGTTGTGAGATGAGAGAACAAAGTTGACCGTATCCCCGAGAATACCACCATTTCTATCTAATCCCCCTCCCCCGCCCACCCCACTTTTAACCTTTGAGACTTTTAAACCTGAGTTCCCAGCATCACAATTTTAAGGCAATTAAGTATAAATTATATAATACGTAAGCTTTTGAAAATTTTGAAACTTATTTTACCCCTGTGCTGTTGCTGTGTATGTCAGAAACAACTCACAGGCAAATTACCCTGATAACGCAGCTTACTGGGCTGATGCTGGGCCGATACCAGGCCGATACTGAATACTGAAAGTATCGGCACGGTATCCGCCAAGCATCAGCCCAGTAAGCTGCCTTATCTGGGTAGTTTCAAAATATCTACCAAAATATTTATATAATTATTAAATTGAAGTCACCAAAGATCTATGCTAAAATTCGCTATTCGTACACTTTATAGGGACGAACTTTTTAATGTTCGGAGTTTCGTGACGGAGCGACGTCATTTCTATTGCGATGTCAGTTAACATATGACGTATTTGCTTATGACTCTGTACATGTTAAATCAGAGCATGAAGTAAACCTCTACTTAGTAAACTGCCACAGTCACCTTAATGGAGCCTAAATGGAGGATGCCAGTTTGTGCTATGCCCCGCCCATCTCTAGCTAAGCTTCGCATATATCTAGCTAAGCTCCGCCCATCTCTAGCTAAGCTAGTCCCACGCTGTGCCCGTGTTGGGAGCAACCGATTCTCAATTTCTAGAAAAAACCGCAAGCTGTTGAGTATTTTGAAACTAATTTGCCATATCAGCACTTCAGAATTCAGTATGTCCCCACCGGGTATAGTCTCCAAATAATATGTTTTTGTTACTACAGCAGCAACAGCACCCAGTCAAATTAGTTTCATAATATTTAACAAAATATTTATTAAATACTAACGACATACAATTCAGGCAACAACACTTAGTCCATCATCAATTAAGCCTGTAGTTGATTATTACGTCATATGATTGATGGATAAACTGGAATCCTCAATTAGTAATCACTATAAGCAGGGGGACGGTTAGCGCAGGTGATAATTTGCTATAGGTGATGCCTTTTTGAGAAGCATTGTAACTGCACTGTATGGGTTCACAACGATGAAGATTAACACTTTGAACCTGTCAGAGCAGAAATGACAAATTCTTTAACTTTACCTATGTTAACTTAGGCTG
>CM067375.1:10363225-10403488 GCA_034401795.1 Chaetoderma sp. LZ-2023a
ACATATGTATTCAACATCCCCGCCATTAAAATTAAAATTGGAACACCAATTTTACCATAAGTCATATTGGAAGTGGCAAATGACAGCAGATAAAATAACATCACATAAAATGAAGTACGAAGTATGTTTTTGAAGTAGAAATTACAAAAGCTTGAATTAAACTGGAGTACAGAGTGTCAGAGTGTCACATGGTAAATCAATATTCTGCCGATGTATGTTCCTGATAGCCACATCCACACACAAACCAAACACAATCCTGTGGCCACAGGTTAGACCATTCATACATCCATACATACACACACGCAATACACATGTGGATTATCAGACACTACACCGACAAACATTAACCCATGAGACACATTGTATTTCAATATGATGTACCGATGTGATTGAGCATTATAGTTTGCAAGACTTAGAAGAAATGGAGAAGAATAACTAGCAAATGAAAGCATAAAAATGGACACCCAAACAACTATTTTAACCATTAATGAAACAGCAGCAAACTTTAAATCTAGTGTATCAAACAAATACACAAATGATCAATTATATAAACAAACAAGCATAAAATATGGTATATGCCCCTACACCTAATCTAGTATACGAAAAACATAAATTGTCATTGCCGAGTCAGACGTTATTGGCTATATAGGGTGATTATGATGACATCAACATCCAGACTAATAATCATATGATATTGACAAGAAACCAGCATTCAAATTTGACAATCGGCCACATATAGATAGGGTCTACTCAGAAAATGTGCATCAGGAACAGCACATTTATATTGCAAACACGCATGGACGGATTGTCACATTAAATATTGATACCATGACAACATCAACAAATCATTACGTAATCGTGCTAAATATAAGTGACGGGTAAAAATATTATGTTATAAGTATCATAATGAGTACATGGGCACTAAATTAATAGTATAACTATCAATATTAACTAATTACAAACGCTAGCATATTCAGGATATGATAAATACATGTGCGCTATTAGCCACGTGCGCACAGCGTGACTATTCATGGTTATCGCCTACATGTGGCGCCATTGAATCTGCATGTCAAACAATCATTCATTCATTCATACCTCAAGTTGGAACCTTAGCTGGCTGTGTTCGAAAACAAGTACAGAGCAAACTAATAAACAATTTTCATCCAATAAATTCTGGTAAGCTAGGGTCATCATATGAAAGAAACTAGCTAGCTGTTCTCAAATAATCAACTTGTTTACCTTCATTTCCAACAAACAAGGAAATTCATAAACAAATCCTGCAAATAAAGTGTTAATTCTCCCAAATTGACATCGAACCCATCACCGCGCTTGCAATCTCAGATGTCATGCGGGATGCATCAATTAACCTAGGTTCACATGCATTGAAACTAAACAAAAATGTAATAAAATGTCAGCGACAACAGATGAACAGTCAAATGCTGGCGGACGTCTGAGGCCAAGTACCGAAAGTCACGTTTAATTATGCTTCTACAAGACCCAGAACAGTTCGGGTCCAGCACCTGTACCCTTATCTGCCATAAAACACTGCCATATCACAAACTCTCACCATCCATTCACAAATGATTAACAAAAATCGAGGATAGTTATACAGATTCAAAATTTGAAAACATAATTTTCAAACATGTTGCTATCTGCGATAGAAACACATTTCATAAAAAAACCTCCACAGATAGTTAACAATTAACAATAAATGAAATAAAATACTTAAAAATCAGCAGCACAAGTGTTAATGTGATCCAAGCATTGGTTCGCAGTAATGATGAAAAAAATGTACATTAATAATATACAGCAACAATTGTCGAGCTAAAAAAAATACATGTGACATGCGGTACCTAGGTAGCCTTGTCGGAAATTTCAACAGACAGTCAAACAAACAGACAAGCCCATATGCATACTTGCAAGTCACAAACAAAGATGATCCTAATTTCCTAATAAACTTACAATTCGCTCACCACCAGTTGTTGTTGCAACAAATCGCAACGCAAAACACATCAAATCTAATTATATTTACTACGCTAATAAACGAACGCGCGAGTGCGAACATGTGTGGTGTGGAGGTGTGCGTGCGCGTGTGTGAGAAACCGCGCTGAAACAGCACTGGGGACATATTAGCTACGCATGCGGGAAAGTTTGCATGAACTCGGTAGGCCTAAATAGCGTGTCCAGGCAATAAAAATGCGAACATTAGTTAGGTATCACTAATTTGTACCAATTGATGACAATTCGCCACATTTTTTCAAGCAAAATATTTCAAATAGGCCTAACACATCCTGTTAGCAACAAACAATAATATATCATATTACAAGCAATTAAGCATAATTAAAAAAAATATATAAGTATTTATGAAAATATAATTTAAAGAAAAACTAATTTGTCGTAAACATCAACTCAACTTAAGAGACAGCAATGACTTTAAAAGAACTGAAGGAAACGGCCCACGGCATGTATTTTCTCCAAAATTATTCTATCATCCAGAAGCAAACTGGTTAAATCAAAATAGTCAACAGCGGCATTGTATTCACAGAGAAACGGCTTGAGACAGGATAGTAGTAATTGATGGCAAGCGACTCCAACACCGTGTAGAGCAGCATGTCATGCGGGAGGCGTGGGTAGGGGTGGGCAGCATTTAACTACATTTTATATCTTAGCAGAGCAGACGAAAATAAATGATGCGCCTTTTCAGCGGCTGAGCAAATAAAATGATTGTAAAAGTGGATGTAAAATAAACTCCGTTGTATGCGCAGCGTTGCCAACCTATTGCTGTAGGCGTACTAGAAAGCAACAGGTATAGCAACGCAGCGACAAAATGAGCATCTTCTCCGTTTCCTTTCTTTTACAGGAATATTTAGTAGACTTAGCTGTGAGACGGTTAAGCAAGATTTAGTTGGATTCAGCTTGGAGAAATTGCTCTATCACGCGCCGTTATAGAGTTGTAAAGATAAAATGTGCGCAATGAATAAATATACATGCTACAGTCACTATAAAGTCAACAATCAATTAGTAATCAAATAAGCAGCATATAGGCTCATCAAAAACATAGCATACATTTAGCATTTCCAATACAATTGGCTGGAAAATGCTATTTCAGCCCTTGATGATGTAATTTAATAAAATAGAAATATGTATACATGTGAATTATCATACGAGTAACAATAAAAATACAAACAACAATGTAAAGTAATCAATTCAAGGTGGTATATGATAAAGTATAGATGACTGGACAAACAAACAAATTCAGGGACAATCAATATCTATAATACTTTCATCGCTGAAATCCCAGTTCCATTCTTTTAGGTAATCAATAAAGAAAAATTAATTACTATTCCAGAATTAATATAAATGACAACACGATATTGTTGCATATACAACAACAGCGTCCAGTACAAACAGTTCTTTTCATAGCTAACCCGGCCATATTTAACATGTTACCATGTTCAAATTATTCGAGAGGACTGAATAATGACAAATTTATGACGTATAATTAGCAAAATGTTATTTAGTAAAGGAAAATAAACAACAGTAGAAACTTTGAATCTAGTAAAATGTGTCAACTAGAATATAACATGAAAGGATAGCACCTATTTTGGTTAACTGTGTTTGTGAGCCAAAAGACAATCATATCAGCTGTCCACATCCAGAAATCTAGAGGGACAAATTGCTGGTTGTGTCCGGCTTCTACAAACAATTAACCACTATCCTCCTGCATTCCCACAAAGCTGATTTCACTGGATGCAAAGTGAAAGCATACTGAACATTTTGAGAAATTTCACCATTAGTGGTGCAATATCATCACGACAAATTATCATCAAAATGATCAGCATACCCTCCAAATTGCGTACACACATTTGTCAATCTAGTTATCGACATACAGGATGAAATAGGCTACTTCCACCAAATACCTTGTCAGGTCACGAGAAACAGCTAACATCATACATCACATTACATCCATGTAGGCACACACCCATGCATCAATCACACATATGCATCTCATTGTGTCCGGCCTACATACACCTGAGGTACGACCTCAGTGAATATACACCGAGTAATCCTAATACTCGTGAACACCCGTGTATGGAGACAATCATTTTATTCATGGTCATCAATTCCACCATTCAAATTAAACTCACATATGCAACCATATGTTTTTGAGAATAATTAAGTAAAATTCTGACCTACAATAGCTGTGCCTCAGAAAACACACATAAAAATAACAACACAAAATCTCGTGCTTAGAGACAATCATATCATTCATGGTCATCAATTCCACCGTTCAAATTAAACTCACATAATTAATCATATGTTTTTGAGAATAATTAAGTGAAATTCTGACCTACAATAGCTGTGTCCCATAGAGCACACACACAAAAACAATAACACAACATAACACAAAAATCTCGTGTTGGTTTGACAAACATACATTTCAAGACATCAACATTGCTCTTCAAGTTAAACTCACACAATCAGTCGTGTGTTTTTTTGAGAATAATATGAGCAAAGTTGTGTCCCACAATAACTGTGTCTTACCGAAACACGCAGCTGGGAAAAGCCAAAAAATCTGAATTCATAAGTGCATCTTTGAGTTCCTGGAAACTTTTAACACAATCAGCTGTCCATCGAAACTGTACATTTTTACGCAACAATGAATACAATGGGCTTGCAATCGCACTATAGTTACGGATGAACTTCTTGAACCAATTGAAAATTCCAAGAACATGTTGCAATTCTTTGCGATTGGTTGGTGTGGGGTACTTCTGAAGAATTTCAATTCTCGCGCTAGGGGGCTTTATACCATATTGAGAAATGTCATGCCCTAGAAAAATACAACTAGCTTGAGCAAACTTACATTTTTTCGGTCCGAGTTTTAGTCCTGCATTTCTAAGACGGCACAATACTTCCTTCAAATCGGAAATATGCTGCTCAAATGACTCAGAGAAAATACAGATATCATCTAAGTAGCATAACACAGATGAGAATGTCAATCCTTTCAAAATTTTATCCATCAATAGCTGGAACGTGTTAGGTGCTGTTCGAAGGCCTTGGGGGAGACGCCAAAATTTATATGTTCCAAAACAGGTATTGAATGCTGTGTATTTTGCAGATTCGGGGGAAATAGACATTTGAAAAAAACCTGAAGCAAGGTCAAGTGATGTGATAAATTTAGGCACACGCTCAGTAAATGACTCTGTTAATTCTTGTAAATTTGGTATCGTGTAGCGGAAATCCTGCGTCTGAGAATTAAGATAACGAAAATCACAAACGAATCGGTAGGATGAGAGGCTGTCCTCTTTAGTAATATTAAAAGGATCTATCTTAGGCCTATGACGCTTGGCTACTAAAACGATCGGACTTGTTATTGGTATATCTTCAGTTTCTGAAACTGGAGTAATTATACCTTTTGACAGTAAATCATCTAGCTGGTGGCGCAATACCTCTCTTTTATCTGGAGGTAACCTATAAGGACGCTGATGCTTAGACACGGCATCAGGTTTCAAGTGGATCTGATGTTGAACCACTGTTGTCAACCCGAAGGTAGGATTCTCATCTGTAATAAAAACGTCTTTGTATTCATACAGGCAATCAAATAATCTCTCTCCCTCATCTTGAGACAAGTTCTCAGTGTCATATGAAAAATATGATTTAAACTTGATTATGTCATTATTAAATACATTATCATTGTTAGTAGACAGTGACACATTTGAATCATTATCAGACGTCAGTCGAGCATGAGCACATGGGAAAGAAATTATGTCCGTTGCATTATCACACAACGTAAACACAGCCAATATTATACCTCTGTTGAGATAAACTCGATCATTGCTTGGGTTTAAAACTTTAATAGGAACCATTAGAAGATTGTCGCAAGTGGTCACTGATCTGGCAACCAGTAGTCCTTTGCGAACAATCTCACAATGTCCTGTACAAACTCCTTGCATACCCAGCTGGAAACCATGGTCAAGCTTACCATACACAATACATTCTGAATTGGCTGGAATAGTAATAGATGATTTACACCGCACTTTACATGAGCGTTTTGTGACATGAGAAAAAGCATGTTTAGCAAAGTCTAGGACTATGCCATGCGAACGCATATAATCAACTCCAAGAATTAACGGATGTGATGTTTCATCTAATATATAAACAAATATAGTATGGGTTTTACCTGGTGCAATACATATATCTATACTTGCCGTACCTAAAACGGAAATTGAGTCATTATTTGCTAATAATATCCGTGTTGAGCTAGAATAAAATCCATGAATACAGTACTGTCGAAGCGAGTCAAAGAATTTACGTGATATAATATTAATAGCACTACCAGAGTCTAGAAGGGCAGTGACCGATTTTTGTCCAATACTGACCGGCAAATACATAAAATTAGAGTCATTACCTCCATTGACATGTCCAGCTTTATGAACAGGTATGTCGTTTCTCAATCCGCACCCATTGCCTGAAACATCGTTTTTCACTGGGCCTGGTGGCCGCGCGTCACCGCCAGGCCATGGCCGTTTAATCCTGTGCATGCCTCGGCTGTATGGCTTGTCGATTGGCATAGCTGACATTGTTTGGCCTGTGGCATTGATTGTCGCAACCTCGCACATTCCTTTGCAGAATGTCCGTATCGCCTGCAAATCTGGCACATACTGCTGGGCTGTGGAATGCCCTCGCCATTCCAGTTGCAACTACTCTGTATATGGCCACTTCCAGAACATTTAAAACATACAATGCTATTATTGCGTCGTCTCATGTCGTTAGTACGACCGGAGAACTGTCGCTGTCGGCTGTCAGGCTGTCTTGTTTCTAGTGCTGTTAGGCGATTAGAAATCTTTTCCAGTTCTGCCACTATTGCCGAGTCATGCATAGGCGCTGTTGGCATTGCAGCACTAACATGAACATTTGCCGCCGATCGGTATCCATGCGCCTCGCCCAGCTTGGCTAAATGCAAGGCTTCTCGTAGTGAAGAAACGCGACCAGCACGCACAAAGAAAGCAAGTTGCGCCGGTAGTCCATCAACAAATTTGAAAATAATGTCTTGATCACCCTTGCTTAATCTTTTTCCCTTTTCAAGGACAACGGAGTGATACTCCTCGATGGGTTGTGACGTGCCCAGCTTTAAGTTATTATATGCAGCCTGCTCGGAAATTAACACTGGATTGTTCGGAATGTCTAAATATTCCTGGCGAAATTCGTTACACAATAGCGACCATGTAGTTCTTGATGCATCGCTCAGAGTATTAAACCATACTAAAGCAGGTCCTTTCAAATGGAGATGGAATGCTGCAACAGCTTTCTGCGATGTTCTATCAATCCCCATTAATGTTAAATATGATTCGAATTCACCAATAAATTTTTTCACGTCCTCGTGGATATATCCTGAAAAATTTCTGATTGTCTTTTCTATTGTTGGCTCCGATTTAATATATATTGTCTGTTGTTCGGGTGGCAGTGGGGAATACGGTGGCATTTCCGGTAGCAGCGGTGTTAATATTATGCTTTCATCCATGATTGTCGCGTAACAGATGATCAGAAATAAAGCTATACACTTACTTGGTGATGATGTTCTCATTTAAATCCAATAGGTAATAAACAATTAAATCTGTAGTTCACATCATTAATAGATAAACTGTTCACAAACGATCGGAACTACTTGAAATATTAGCAACAATAACAATCACATAATGGCAGTTTGTTTAACACTTTCTCGTTCACGGTATCTAAAACTTAGTATTTCGGCATCCAAAACTGGTTATTCCTAATTTAAATATGGCTAACAAACGACTGAATTTAGATCCTCCACCATGTTGGGGGCTTGGGGGGTGTACGGGGTGTATACTAACTACTAGTAAAACTAAAACGTCTTCTGGTCCTTAAATATTTATTTCGTCTTGTCTCGTTCTAGATACAAACTCATCTCTCTCCTGTAGAGCAGCAGCATCTATATATATATATATATATCTCCAGCAAGGGAAGGTAACACCATCTCAATACACGATGCAGGTTAAGAGGTTGCCTCCCCTTACTTCACCGTTCGTTTCCAAATGCGAGAGTGCGCCAAGAAATGAACGTGAATAAAGGGAAACAACTCCATGCGCTTGGTACATAAAGTGACGCTAACTATACATGAGTTACCTCCCTTAATGTCATTTTGCCATTTCCAACATGGCTTATAACATATGTATTCAACAATACAGTAACATACAGCGCAAAAGAAAAACACGTGCCTTGTAAGATTTTAATCATAGCAGGCGCTGCACGAGCGTTGCGTTGATTGGTTGATTTATTATGCGTAATAATTCGATTTATTATGTGTATTAAATCAACCAATCAATAACGAATACCCGCAATTCTAGCCTTCTGGTTGGTTGATTTATTACGTATAATAAATCGAATTATTATGCATAATAATTCGAATTGTTATGCGTATTATATCAGCCAATCAATAACGAATAAAAGCTATTCTAACCTTCTGAATGGTTGATTTATTACGCATAATAAATCGAATTATTATGCATAATAATTCGAATTATTATGTGTATTAAATCAACCTATCAATGACGAATAAAAACCATTCTAGCCTTCTGATTGGTCGATTTATTACACATAATAATTCAAATTATTATGTGTATTAAATCACCCAATCAATAACGAATACCAGTAATTCCAGCCTTCTGATTGGTTGATTTATTACGCATAATAAATCGAATTATTATGCATAATAATTCGAATTATTATGTGTATTAAATCAGCCAATCAATAATGAATAATAGCCATTCTAGCCTTCTGATTGGTCGATTTATTACGCATAATAAATCGAATTATTATGCATAATAATTCGAATTATTACACATAATATATAGGAACGATTCTAGCCTTCTGATTGGTCGATTTATTACACATAATAAATCGAATTATTATGCATAATAATTCGAATTATTACACATAATAAATAGGAACGATTCTAGCCTTTTGATTGGTCGATTTATTGCACATAATAAATCGAATTATTATGCATAATAATTCGAATTATTATGCATAATAAATACCGAATTGTGACCCTGATGGCCTTCCATAATATGTATATATATATATATATATATATATATATATATATATATATATATATATATATATATATATATATATATATATATATATATATATATAATATACTAACAGTTATCCCCCTTGCTATCTATTATTTATTATTCTTTCAAATAAATACATTATGGAAGCGTTTATTAGTGGATTTGAACGAAATCCATCTATTTCGTGGATTGAAACTGTTGGGAAAAGGTTTTTACTGGCGTTATGTAATCACTACCAGTTACCCACACCACACCCTGTGCTTACACCTGATTTATTACAGTTTACTATCAAGGGTTTAACACACTTGGGCGTTTTTTAGGTTGATGAAGAACAGGATCACAACCATGCTTCTCCTTTCAATGAAAGACGTCAAACACCACCAATTGGTGGAGCCAGGCCCAAGGATATTAATAATGTCAACCCTAAACAACTATATGGCCATCCGGATTCTTTATCAGAAGATGACAAACTTCGAATGCAGTTTAAGATGGCAGAAATGGCTCTGGAAGGAAAACGCCTTGACCATCAAAGGGCAGAAATGGAATTCAACAGACCTGCGGCTCCTCCACCATTAAATCGCACCCATGCATTTAGCAGTGCACACGAAAGACATGCTGTACCTAAATTTTGGGAACGTGAACCTCAATCATTTTTTGACAGTTTTGAGCAGGCATGCATAGACAATGCCTGGCCTCCCGTTCATTGGGCAGCATTGGTACGCACAGCACTGATTGGACGAGCTCAAAAGGCTGAAGGATCATTACCAGCTGACGACCGGTCTGACTATAACAAGGTAAAGTCTTGTGTCCTTCTGGAATATTCCAGGATCCCAGAAGCATACCGTCAGGAATTCCGAAATAAAAACATCATTAGATACAATTACCCAGGAACAGCAAAGCGTCTGCGTCAATGTTTTATGAATTGGGTTAACTCATAAAAAGTAATGTCTCGAGAGGAATTACAAGAACTATGTATTCTTGAACAATTCAAAGAAATACTTCCAGATCCTGCACGAGCTTATTTAGATGATAAACCCGAAATACGATCAGTCGACGTAGCAGCAGAAACTGTTGAACGCTGTCCGAGTATGTCGCGAAATCGATCGTACATAGCATCAAATAATTCCCCAAACAATAACAATGATAAAGCACAAAATAACGGACATTAAAATAAATCAGGGTATAAGTCAGGCATCCATCCCAACAGAAACAACCGTGAACGTGCGACGTCACCCTCTCAAAATAATAAAGTGGTTAAAGATCGTGATCAGTCACCGAGTAATAGTAAATGTTACAATTGTGGTAATATAGGCTACTTTGCAGTAAATTGTGCGCAATCACAGAAAAACCTTACTCGGCGCAGGGCGAAGTCATCAATGGCTGTTGATCTTGATGATAAAGAAACGCAAAGTGAAGAGGATAGCACATAACAATTAACCACAGTCAATATGGCTAATTACCCGAACGTGGATAGGGATTATCTCCCTTATTGTTCGACTGGACTGGTGAGCTTAACTGTAAATAAAACAAGCATGGCACCAGTTCCTGTCATAATACTTCGAGATACAGGGGCTAACCAATCACTGATCTTGCGTTCAGCTCTCCCATTCTCAAATGAGACTTACACTGGTAATAGCGTTTTAATCCGAGGTGTAGGCATGAACTAAAGTTCCATTACATAAAATCCAGCTACACTCAGATAATAAAAAACAAGACGTTATAGTTGGTGTCCGAGAGAAATTACCAATAAAGGGTATTTCTTTCATTTTAGGTAGGAGCTGAGGTGGATCTCTATGGTGTCCCTCTATGCATCGTGACGCGTAGCCGAAGCCGGGATCAAATGGCAGGTGAGGTTAATACGGGAATGGATTCAGACATAACAACAGCAAAGAACACTTATAAGTGTGTCACATTTGTGGACGATCCTGAACTTGAGCTAAGTTCAGGTGAGCTAGCACGACTACAAATGAAGGATCAGAAATTAAGACGATTAGTTCCTGTTGTCAAGGACAAGGAGGGACGTCTTAATTACCGCATCTGTTACTGGTGGGATAGCGGGATCCTGCGACGTAAGTGGACATCAAGAAATGCAAAAACTGATGATGCTTCACAAATTATCGAACAGATAGTACTTCCGGTTGAATATCGTCATAAAATCATATTAAAAGCACACAATGGTCCCGGTTGTGGAAATCATTTCGGAAGGAAGAAAACGACAGCGATCATCACACGTAATTTTTATTGGCCCAAAATACATGCGATGTGGTTAAATTGTGTAAATCATGCCGAACCTGTCAAATGGTCGGAAAACCAAATCAACCAATTCCAGCGGCGCCATTAAAACCAATTCCGGCGTTCCAAACCCCTTTCTACCGCATAATTCTAGATTGCGTAGGAGCAATGCCTACAACTAAAGCACAAAATCAGTACTTACTAACAATTATCTGTGCCTCAACTCGTTTCGCGGAGGCGATTCCACTCAGAAATATTACAGCGAAATCAGTGGTAAAAGCGTTGATAAAACTTTTTACAATTTTCGGCTTACCACACGAAATACAATCTGAACAAGGCTCAAATTTCACAACAACCGTCTTCACACAGGTTTGTCAAGAACTTGGCATTAAACATGTCATGTCGACGACATATCATCCTGAATCACAATGCGCATTAGAACGCATGCATCAAACATTAAAATCGATGCTTAAAAGGTTTTGTCATGAGAGTTTGCGAGACTGGGATGAAGGGGTTAATTTATTAATGTTCTATTTACGGGACACTGTAAATGACTCATTAAGATATTCACCTAATGAATTAGTCTTTGGTCATGGAGTACGGAGTCCATTAACAGTACATAAAGAACAGTTATTAACACCCCAGACTGACCATAATCTTATTGATTACGTCACAAAATTACGTACCCGTTTACATTTTACTCGTACATATGCGGCTGCAAATTTAAAATCAGCGCAAGTAGATCAGAAGACATGGTATGATAAAAACGTGCATGAAGGACATTTTGTCATTGGTGACAAAGTATTAAAGCTGACAACAGTAGTAAATAGTCCTCTTCAAGCGAAATATGGAGGTCCATATATTATTGTTAGTCGCGACGGAGATTTAAACTATTGGGTTAAGACACCAGGTAAACGCAAAGCTACTCAGTGTTGCCATGTTAATTTACTACGCGAGTATGTTGAATACGATAATATTTCAGATGAAAATCAAAATGTAGTGCCAATTGTTCAGGTCGATTCAAAGGTTTTTAATCTAGACGATGCAATTGACCTATTGTCAGCGGCAACAAATTTTTGCGAACCAAAAATGGATAACTCTGGAGTATTAGCTAATTTACCAGATAGCCTTAGTTATCTCCCCTTTGATCATAGACAAGATGTGGTGAACTTAATACGAGAATTTTCCGTATTATTTACAAACACACCAGGGCGAACTAATGTAATTAAGCATGATATTGATGTAGGTGATGCGAGCCTGATCAAATTGGCTCCATATAGAACAAATCCTACAAAATCTGAGATAATTGATCAAGAAGTCGCCTATATGTACGCAAATGGTATAATCCAACCGAGTAGCAGTCCCTGGAGGAGTCCATGCATATTGGTACCTAAACCAGATGGTACTTTCCGTTTTTGTACGGATTTTCAGCGGTTAACAGCGTAACAGTCGCAGATGCCTTTGTTATTCCCTGAATCGATGATTGTATAGACAAGATCGGAAATGCTCAATTTGTTACTAAATTTGATCTCTTAAAGGGTTACTGGCAAGTCCCTCTGACAGATCGTGCTAGACCTATATCAGCATTTGTCACAAATAATTCACTATGGGAGTATCGCATGTTACCATTCAGGTTGAAAAACTCTGGAGCTACTTTTCAGCGACTAATGAATACTCTTGTCGTTTCAATTCAAAATTGTGATTCATACATTGACAACGTCATTATATATTCCAGTGAATGGAAATCTCACGTAGATACTATTCGTGAATTTTTTTCTCGAACTAAAGAAGCAGGCTTAGTTATAAACTTAGTTAAGAGCGAAATAGCCAAAGCAGTAGTGACATATTTAGGTCATGAGGTTGGTCAAGGTCAAGTTCGTCCTAAATCTGCGAAGGTGGAAGCCATTCAAAATTACCCTGCTCCCACAAATAAAAAAGAAATTATGCATTTTCTAGGCATGGCAGGATTTTTTCGAAAATTTTGCAGGAATTTTTCAACCATTGCCGCGCCACTAACAAATTTACTTAAGAAAAACCTTCCATTTAATTGGACACTTGAGTGTAAAGACGCTTTCGATAAGATCAGGGCTTATTGTATTCAAGTCCAGTCCTTATGGCACCAAATTTCAACAAGCCGATGAAATTATTAATCGATGCAAGCGATCTTGGTGCAGGTGCAGTTTTAATACAAACTGACAATGAAAATAATGACCATGCAGTATGTTATTATTCACGCAAATTCGATAAGCACGAGCTACGCTATTCCACAGTTGAAAAAGAATGTTAACCGTTAGTCATTGCCTTGCAACATTTTAACATATATCTATGTTCAACTCGTTTTCCAATCGACGTCTACACGGATCATAATCCATTAACTTTTATACAACGTATGTTGGGTAAAAATCAGCGTATATATCGTTGGAGTTTGACAATTCAACCATATTGTCTCAATATCATACACATAAACGGTCGCGATAATGTACTAGCCGACGCTCTGTCACGCGCCTTTTAAGGCAAAAGTCAACATCAACGCATGAATTTTTTTTCCTTTTTCACCTCACATGGTGATCAATTTATTTCTCGTAAGGTTGTTTAGAAATTTTATTTAAAAATAAAAAAGTCTATTGAAATATCGGTCTGGGCTAAAGTTAGGCAGTTTTAACGGTGGGCATAAGCTTCCGACTTGCCTAACTCTAGATACTTTTCGGCAATTTTTTTTTCCGACTTCGCTAAGTGCGTCTAATTCATCCTAACGAGCTAGAATTTATGGATTAAAATTGGGAAACTTTGATTTTTCAGTGATTTTTCTTTCAATCAGAATTTTTTGATCCATGTGCGGTGAAATTTTGAAATTTTATTTTGCGTAATCAAACAAGAATGATAATTTCGGGTAAAAATGGCCTGTTGACTAAGCCAATGTTAAAAATCCTGAACTTGGCTAAAATGCGATTAGGTAGTGGATATAATCAGTAAGATTTTGTTTTTGTTTTTCAGATCATATTACACAGTTGAGGATTGTACGGAGGATGTATTATAAATTAACAGAATACTGTATATGTTTAATTTTCAGGAAATTATGCATTGTGCATAAATATTATGTTTTTCATTTGGCATTGACAAATGGACAAATTATATTTTATTTTATTTTATTTATTTATGTTTCTTCTGATCTACCTAGATAAACTTTTTTGCATTTTATTAGGAAAATATGAATATTTTTTCAAAAATTATTTTTAACGTTCACGTAAATCAATAAATAGTGGAATTCCACTTAAAGTATTCACGTTTCAAGAAAATTTTTATTTTTATTTTTTCTTTAAATTTAAGCTTAAAGCATTTAATGTTTGTTTAATATAGCTTAATTAAACTGATTACGTTTATACGTAATCCCAAACACTAATAGCAAGTTCTACTTTTATTAAATGGGAAATTTTCTCTCTCACCCGTTTAATTTTTGTCTTTGAAAATATAAGACAAAAATTTTTTTGGGGTTGGGGCATGTGACGACAGTTGCTATCATATGATCGTAAGATCATGCATGGCAATCACATTTCTATACAATCACGTTAGCTTATGCCACCCGCAACATATTTGGACCCCAAATCCGCTACAATATAGGTAGACAGATTGTTATTCAGTCTTGCATGCTTTCTGGTTGGTTTAATGAAATAAATTACTTCATGTCAATTATAAAAGCGTAGGGGATATTCGTAATCGAGATTTACATTTATACAAAATTTATATCAGTTAGAATTAAGATAATTGTATTTGTTATTATGATTAGGTTATAATCAATGTAGATTTCATTATTTATAAAATGTATGGAATCTCTATGGATTATTTGAGCAGTTATGTAGGAGTTACAAATCAACATGTTGTTGTATATCCACGTGATCCAGACGGGTCACAATACATTGTGTGCATGTGTTAAAATCGTCACCTCGACAAGCATTCGGTGGTTGGCCTTCGTGAGAGTTAGTTGCGCCTTAGCGAAGTTGTGATGTAGGCAGCCATCGTTTCACGTGTATATATTTCTACGCCGGCCATATACACCAGCGTGGCTGAGAGAATGTTTCGATTGTGAAGGTCAAATATAAAAATGAGTTTATCAGCAGTCCTCATACAGATTCGTAAATAGATATGGGCGCCATCTCAGTTTAAGGCCCATTAACAGTTAATCCACGTTTTTCCAGTCAATATACGTTTTGATTTGTGGGCACAATATGAACTTTCATCCAAGAATCTCTCCATGACTTTGGGTCATTAATATCAGCTATAGCCAGGTCTCCAGCTCCTGGTAATATCATATGTAGCCAGGTCCCCAGCTCCTGGTAATATCATCTGTAACCAGGTCTCCAGCTCCTGGTAATATCATGTGTAGCCAGGTTTCCAGCTCCTGGTAATAACAGCTAGAGTCAGGTCTCCAGCTCCTGGTATTGTCATCTGCAGCCAGGTCTCCAGCTCCTGGTAATATCATTCGTAACCAGGTCTCCAGCTCCTGGTCATCATTAACTATCACCAGATAACCAGCTCGTGGTTAACGTGGTTGTGGGTCAGATAACCAGCTTCTGTCCATTCGCTAGTCCATCACATCTTTAGCTTCTGGCGGCCCATGGCCAGGCCTATTCAGCATTTCAGATCCACCTACGTCATAAGATAAACTATGGTCGTTTATATTTTTGTGTTACGCGTTCGTCTGGGTGCACCCACATCTTTCCGTCGTCTTCAATACGATATCAGAATTCGTATTGTGATCATTTCGTCCACAGGACCCTTTCGTCTTCAAGCCACAAAGAAATGACTGTTTCCATTGAGCATTTACAACAGCTATACTACATTCAGGTCGTATATTATTGATTTATTATATGAAAATTTTATATTGATTGTTGTCATAGCTATTAACACATTAATTAGATTAATATTTTCAGGGTTAAATTCTGAACCAAGAACCGTTAAGTCTTAAGTTTATCGACATAAAATCATACATGCTGCCATAAACTCTGGGGATTATCCGCTGGTCAATATCCATCCCAAGTTCTAAATGATTCAGTAGTCGATAGTGGTCTTATGGATCAGATCGAATGGGAATCATTTTCAACTTAGATAATGGATGTACCCGGATCTCATCTTACATTAATTTTGAGCATTTATGATTTCTGAAGTGAACTAAATCGTCTGTGATATTCTTTGAGGATTGATATAAATGACATCGGATCGAAAAATCGATTTTATGTGATTGTTATCAAAACTCCGTTGGATCGATAATGGTCGTTTCGATCTGGATATGACTTCAAGGATTAGAGTTCTTGTTTTGGGTCAAATTAGTTTATGAATATTCAACATAAGACATTGAGGGTTTCAGTAGTTATAATTTTGAAATCCTGCTTCAACAGAATCATTTTATATTCATATAATATATCAATTGTAACAATCATGTCAAATGCACAATACTGCTATAATTTTACAACAGATCAGAAAGTAGGCAAGAATGAATGAATAATATTTTTCAAATCTGTCTTTGTTTATTTCCTCTTAATTACCACCATATTTTGAATCAATAGGTTAAAGTTCAAATGCTAATGCAGATTACTCTTCCATACATCGAGCCAAGATAAGGAAGTGTTGGAATTCACCTCAAATCGGTCCCATAAGCTTTCCTTCGAATAAAAGGGTTAACCATTGATAATGGAAATCATTTAGATACCCCTAGACATCTATTCTATCGTTTCCATTTTGGGTTAAGCATTTTGGCAAAATAAAATATCCGGTAATCATTTGATTAATGACGTCATAATCATCACTGAGGTTTTGTCTTTTGGATAAAACGCATTGGTGTTTCACATCGTACAGGAATCTAATCCACGCCAACGTCAGCTAATTCCCTTACTATATATATATATATATATATATATATATATATATATATATATATATATATATATATATATATATATATATATATATATATATATATATATATATATATATATATATATATTATATCTATAGTCTAACCCCAATCCGCTTAATCCTTTAAGGGCGAGTACTCCGATACATTTATAAAGCTATTATTTGGCACAAATTACGTCCCGTGATTTTTCGTTCTCTATAAAGACGCGTGCATTACAATGATGGGGGTCATCTCACAACGATTGTCAATGGAACAACATCTGTTTTCTTATTAAATAAAAGTTAAACATGTTTGCTAACGATGTGATCTCGTTTCCTTGTTGTGAGATGAGAGAACAAAGTTTACCGTACCCCCGA
The DNA here is from genome assembly GCA_034401795.1 of Chaetoderma sp. LZ-2023a. Classification (NCBI taxonomy): domain Eukaryota; kingdom Metazoa; phylum Mollusca; class Caudofoveata; order Chaetodermatida; family Chaetodermatidae; genus Chaetoderma; species Chaetoderma sp. LZ-2023a. The sequence continues at coordinate 10,380,829 of CM067375.1, forward strand.
GAATACCACCATTTCTATCTAATCCCCCTCCCCCACCCACCCCACTTTTAACCTTTGAGACTTTGAAACCTGAGTTCCCAGCATCATAATTTTAAGGCAATTAAGTATAAATTATATAATACCTAAGCTTTTGAAAATTTGGAACTTATTTTACTCCTGTGCTGTTGGTGTGTATGTCAGAAACAACTCACAGGCAAATTACCCTGATAACGCAGCTTACTGGGCTGATGCTGGGCCGATACCAGGCCGATACTGAATACTGAAAGTATCGGCACGGTATCGGCCCAGCATCAGCCCAGTAAGCTGCCTTATCTGGGTAGTTTCAAAATATTCTACAAAAATATTTTTATAATAATTAAATTGAAGTCACCAAAGATATATGCTAAAATTCGCTATTCGTACACTTTATAGGGACGAACTTTTTAATTTTCGGAGTTTCGTGACAGAGCAACGTCATTTCTATTGCGATGTCAGTTAACATATGACGTATTTGCTTATGACTCTGTACAGGTTAAATCAGAGCATGAAGTAAACCTCTACTTAGCAAACTGCCACAATCACCTTAATGAAGCCTAAATGGAGGAAGCCAGTTTGTGCTATGCCCCGCCCATCTCTAGCTAAGCTTCGCATATATCTAGCTACGCTCCGCCCATCTCTAGCTAAGCTAGTCCCACGCTGTGCCCGTGTTGGGACCAACCGATTCTCAATTTCTAGAAAAAAACACAAGCTGTTGAGTATTTTGAAACTAATTTGCCATATCAGCATTTCAGAATTCAGTATTGCCCCACCGGGTATAGTCTCCAAATAATATGTTTTGTTACTACAGCAGCACCAGCGCCCAATCAAATTAGTTTCATAATATTTATTAAATACTAAAGACATACAATCCAGGCAACAACACCACTTAGTCCATCATCAATTAAGCGTTTGTGACGAACTTAGCTACACCATTCATGACGTGATTGATTATGGCATCATCCTACACGCTATGTAGTTGATTATGACGTCATATGATTGATGGATAAACTGGAATCCTCAATTAGTAATCACTATAAGCAGGGGGTCGGTTAGCGCAGGTGATAATTTGCTATAGGTGATGCCTTTTTGAGAAGCATTGTAACTGCACTGTATGGGTTCACAACGATGAAGATTAACACTTTGAACCTCTCAGAGCAGAAATGACAAATTCTTTAACTTTACCTGTGTTAACTTAAGCTGCTTCTGACCACAGGTTTACACCTCTATGGTCAGCTCATCATCATGGACAGCGTACTGTTATGTCCGGTTTCCGGCTGTTTTCTGTAGTCACACATCAGTGGTTGGTCTTTTCATTGACTGTCAAGTCATGCTTTAAAGGTGCAAATTGATGGAGACTCTATTATATGACTAAGCAGCTTATTCCAAATCTGTGCTACCTGCATGGATAGGAAAAGCGATATCTTCCGTAGTAGTTCTAATATTGCCCTTGGATGGAATATCCTCTAGTCTCCTCTCGCTGGACAACATTCTTTCTTAGTGTTACTATGCTTCCAGTTTATGGGTCTTATAGTACTATACATCATGCAACATTTTATCTACATAGATCATGTCCCCATGGACTCTGTGGAAAGCCAGTCTATGGAGCTTAAGCCCCCTTAGCCTGTCTCCATGGCTCAGATCTTTGAAGCCTGGCACTTGCTTAATGGCTTGTCTCTGGACATTTTTTCAATTCGGCTAAGCTGTGATTTTTTTGTGAGGACCCCATACAAATGCCGCATAATCGAGGTGGCTTCTTACCATTGCTTTATATGACGGCTTTCTGGGTTACATTCAATTATGCCCATCTGATAATAGCAAGCACACTTGCTGCTTTGTTGACCTTTTCGCAGATGTGTGTCTCAAAATTTAGTCCTTTGTCTATTATGACCTCTATGGCCTTTTCATGCCGGTTAGGCTGCATGTGTTTTCGTGTCAGCAGTGATGTGGTAATTATATTTTTCTGTCTTTACCTGCCCAAAATGCATACAGATGAAATCGAGGTATCGCCATCTATTGGACCAATCTGCAAGATCGTCCAAATGTATGGTCTTTCTCTTCAAGGATTGTCCGAAATATCTTGGTGTCATCTGCAATTGCAAACAGGTATATGTCCGAGCTAACAAGTCATTTATGTAAATGATAAATAGTAGGGCGGCGGGTGCTGGCCTAAAACATTTCCTTATGGGATTCCACATTTTATATCCATTCAGCTTGATACCTCACCGTTTATAATTACTTGCTGTTTTCGTTCACTAAGAAATGATTAACCCATCCATGGATCGGGTCAGCTATGCCGTGGGCCTCCGTTCTGTTCATGAGCCTCCTGTAAGGGATGGTATCAAAGGCTTTCTTTAGCTCTAAGTAGATGTCATCGAATGCATGCCAATCATCCATTGCCTTTGTCCATTTATCAAGGACATGCAGAATGTGTAGTGTTGTCGATCTGCCACTTATGAAGTCAAATCGTTTTGAGCTAAAGCCTTTTTTCTAACAAATACTTCATAATATGATACCTGATTATTGTCTCAAGTATTTTACACAATATATTTGTTATGCTCACTGACCTATAATTTCCCGCCTGTTTCTTCTCACCATTCATATGGAGAGTTGATAATCTTGCTTCCTTCCATGCCGCCAGTACTGTCTTTGTTCTCTCCCTCTCCCCCACCATCCCTGCCCTGATAACATTCACATATGGGGCCCACATGGACCCAATATTGTTTCCATGTTCCATGTCGATTTTCACCCATAGCCCATATATAGATAACGCAGCTTAGTGGGCTGATGCTGGGCCGATACCGGGCCGATATCTTCAGTATCGGGCCAGTATCGGCCCAGTAAGCTGCATTATCAGGGTAGATGGGACCATATGGGCAAGATTTAAGTATCTTCATAGGACTTCATAGGATTGAACTATGGACTCAGGCTATCACTTAGCTTGTATATCCACCTCCATTTATGAGCCACATCTGGGTAAACCCTGAATTTAAGTCTAGATTTTAATAGCCGATATGGGACCCATATATCGGTCACATCTGGGCATTCCCAGATTCCAGATGCCCAGATCCACCCAATATGGGCCCATATAAGAATGTTATCAGTGTCCACACCCACACACCCCAACCCCCAACCACACACCCCACCACCACCACCCACCCCAGGGGCGTAGCCAGCTTATGGAATGGGGTGGTTCTTAATATGAAGAAAGTGGAACCTAATCACCAAACGGGGGGTCCGGGGGTCCTCCCCCGGGAAATTTTGAAAACCAGATGCTCTTAGATGGCTTCTCGTGCATTTTCAGATGTATATATTGAGTTTTAGTTGACTGTATTAAATATGCCTGAATTGGTTAAATATTATATGAACCTGGTCGATTAAGGATCTCGGAAGCTGGGTCTCTAAGCATTTCAAACCACCCCGTATGATGTAACGAGACCAAATTTGTCCATGGGTGGATTTCACAAATGTTAGAAATTTGGTTAAGCTAAGAAATTGGCTTACATTCTATGGCAACAGCCAGTCAAATTCCAGGTGTCATAGAAAGATAGCCAATTTCCTAGTTCAAACAAACTTCTAATCTTTGTGAAATCCACCCAGTACGGAATAATTGATGTGTGGGCCCGACACGCTCAACCTCTGTACCTGTATATCAATAAAGAGTCAGTCATTACAGTGGTACAATTTTAAAAATATAGTTGCCTCCTGTCCTGCAAATTGATATTTCCTAAATAACGATCTGCAGGACAAGGGACAACTATATCTTCCTATCAGAATATTGAAATGTTACTGATAAATTGTGTCAAAAATGGGATAAATAAACTTATGCGTGTACATCATTCTATTATATTCTATCTTTAGGCCATTCTGTTGATACAATAATACCAGAAACGTGATCGGGTAGTTTGATAGGGTACATTAAAACTATTCATTATGATTTATCTGAATTGTGAAACGCTCGACCCACTCATGGGAATTCTAATTATATGCACCTCAAAATAAGTATTTCCCCCATAAATATGAGCAAGATTCGAACCAACGGTCGACTGTATCGCCTAACACTGCCTGGATTAGAGAGTCTTACCAAACGACCACCGCAGCAAGCGCCAAATATACGCTCGCTTCGTCAGACATGATATCAGACTGACGATTGTCCATATCAAATATTAGCCCATATTTAAGGGGGGGGGGGGGGGGGAACTTACTTTTTTGTGAGGTGTTTATATTAGGCTACTTGATTAGTGAATCCAATTCCAATCACCTGCTATGGAGTTTCGCATAAATGGTCACAACTTCGTCACGGTCGATTGGTTTGTTATAGTGAGTGTGAAGTAGTGCAAGTGTCGATAGACGATCTTGTCCCATAGAGGCACGCATATAATTGTTGAGTCTTCGCATCGTACTTGCACTTCGCTTACACTCACATGACGTAACAGGAATGGTACATGCTAACTGTAATAGGACATGTATGTTGGGAAAATGCAGTTTATCGCACTCCTTTATTGCTTTTGCTGGTGATGTTGGGCATTTGTCAATTGCTACATTTTCGTAGCGTGATTTCCAGCGGCGTAGTTCAAAGCCAACCAATTCTGGAGATGGCAAATCATCTCGATACGTTTCAAGGATTATGTGGATATCAACTTCGTTATCATGTCCATTTAAATCAGATTTAAATACAGATGGTACGAGTCCCAGCAGCTTAGCTGCAGTAGCAGATAGGCTAGTGAATCGAGAATCCAGATTTGATACAATGTGATCCAGGAAAGGGATTGCTAGGTTCTTTCTATAGTATCCGATAACTGAATCTGATTCAATGTTACTACGTTGTGTTTGTCTCTTAGCAACACGTGGTTTCGTTGCAATTGTTCCCACCTTTTCAGCCATGCGTACTGCTTGCTCATACACTATGGAAAATCCGCTGTCAATCTGTGTCCGTTCCCTCTGATACTCTTCTTTGATGGTGTTGATCAAATCAAACGCCCTGATGATGTCTAGAGATGAACTCTGAAGTTGAATAGTGATCGCTGAAAGATGTGATAAGTACTGGTATATCATTAGAAATACGATAATGAAATCAAATGCAGTGATACTAACTAACATTTGCTGAGCCTCAGAGCGACTTTTAGTATCCCAGTCACTGTACAGCTTACCATATTTTTCAGTGTGCCGGCCGTAACCAATCGTTTCTAAAGTTTCCACAATAAAAGTATATGCTTGATAGAAAGGTGTGTATGCATCATGCCGCTGAGCCCAGCGGGTCTTACACAAATCAATTAGGCCTTTACGCTTTGTTGGCTCTGTTACATTTTCCTGAATAATGAGTTCGAGCAAACCATTCCTTTTTGGACTATAGGAGAAAAACAGAGAACAGTTTCTCACTTTGTCTATTACGTTGCGTACGGCTGGCAGGCTGCATGATTGTGCAATAACCAGATTCAAACAGTGTCCACTGCAGTGAATATACACGGCTAAAGGGGAGTGCTTTCTTATCTGTGCTTGTAATCCAACATTATTAGATGACATGTTACTGGCCCCATCATATCCCTGACCACGGATATTTTCTATGGCGAGGTCAAGTTCTTTTAATGACTTGATTATAGCATCGCTTATATGTATGCCTGTTATCCGTTCTAACTTTACAAACTTAATAAATTCGTCTCTGATATCACCATTAACAGCATCAACAAATCGCACACATACAGCTAATTGCTCAACGTTATGAGAGGTAACTTCATCAGCTAGTATGCTATAAAAATGAGCCTGCTTTATTTCATTTACGATGTCCCGGAACAAGATATGATTTCCCAATATATCCAGCAACTCATTCTGAGTCTGAGGTGACATGTAAGTTGCATTTTTATTTGCTGGGGAGTTGAGGTGAGTCATCATTGTCTCGTCGTATTTCGCAAGAAATTTTAACAAACTCAGGAAATTTCCAGGGTTTCCAGGACTTTGAAGTTCCGGGTCTTTAATATCCTCTCTATGACCACGAATTGCAATACATTGTTTCCCACAGTACAAGTGTGCATCAGCAATAATCTTCAAAATCTTTCTGTTCCGTTCAATATTTTCCCGTTTCTTGACATCCATAATTGCAGGAATGCTCTTCCCAGGATTATCCATACATTGTTTAAAGGAATCTGCAATTTGCATCGCCTCGTTATGAAATGATGACTTCTCATGTTCTTGGCATTTTTCAGTTTTCTTTTGCCATGCGTTGAATGGCCTGTTTACAAAAACGCCCTTACCAGATCTATTCTTACAGAAGAGTACACACGCAACACAAAAAACGCCATCACGGGATTCACTGTAAACCATCCAAGGATGCTTCTCAAACCATTTTGGCAGGAAACTCCTGTTGCAACCACCAATATATGTTTGGGGGAAAACAAAGTTTGGTGGTGGCTTATTTGAATTGTCAAGCAGTAAACGTTTGTCCTCATTCTTCATAGCATTTACTGAAGTCTCAATATCATGAACTGACATGTCTGACTTAACAAGTTCGCCAATATCTCTAGTAAGCCTGGTAGTATAATTATTATCCACATCTGTGTGTCTGAGATGGACCAGGCTGTTCAGTGTCTTGAATCGGAGCGGTTGATTGAGTAGACGATGCTGTATCAATATCATTTGGTTCATTTTCTGATGTCTTGGCCCGTTTTGTGAAAAATGCATCTAGTTTTTGACATGTCTTTGCAGCTTTCTGTGCATCACGTTTTCTTTGTTCAGGCCGGCCCATTTTAAATCTAGAAAATAGAACATGATCAGATTTACCGTCCACCTTTGCCAGGAGTACATGACGGGAGGCACACAAATATAATGTGCGGACCTCGGTGGTATTCAATTGGGATATTCAGGTAGATTTGACTTTATATCAAGAGGTGCATGTTGCACCACATTTTGCTATGAAAGTCAAATATACTGAGTGCCAATGAAAACGCAACACCTAATTTTTTCAAATATTTTGTAGAAAATAGAATTCTGCTTAACATAACTGTTGTTTATTGGTTTAAAACTGAGCAAGGATTCTTTAGACAATTTCAATTTTTTTACTCTCTATCCACCATTATTCCCATACAAATGCACGGGTATTTCGTTTTGGTGCGAATCTCCACACTATCGAGAAAGGCCTCCTTAGATCATACCCCAAACTTCATACCGCTGGTTGCTGGAAAACCGGGCCATAAATTGTGGAACTCTTGACGGGATTTGTAATCACTTTAGTTATCCTTTACAAAACACGTCTTTTGAAAATCAATCGTGCAGAGATTCGCGCCAAAACGAAATACCCGTGCATTCATATGGATATAACGGTGAATAGAGTTTTAAAAAAGCAGTGGTCTGTGAACTTGTCGAAAGAAACCTTGCTCAGTTTTAAACCAATAAACAATGGTTACGTTAAGTACTGTAGAATTCTATTTTTTACAAAATATTTGAAAAAATTAGGTGTTGCGTTTTCATTGGCACTCAGTATATATCTGACCATCCCAATCAATAGAGGTTATCCATGTCCCACAAAGATCATTGTATAAAAACATGGTGCATTACGCGAAAACAGCAACAGGTAAATTATGTACATTCCAAAATATTCATCAGACTAGTAGAACAACTTCGTATCTCAGAAACCACCTTTGCAATCAGGAGTATACAGGACTAGTATCTCCTGCTAATGGGTAGTCCGTCTGACTCTGTACCATGGCTACAAGATAGACAAGTTTGCAAAAGCAAACCTCCAGAGATATACCGCCTATCTATTATTTACCACTGATTGGCATTTCCAAGAAAATGTTGCAAATTAAAATGTCTAGTAACTTTGTAGCACTATTTATTAGAGAATGCCAAGAGAATACAATTTTTGAAAACTTACTACTGGAATGACTTGAGTCAATACCACTAAAGAACCAATTTTGTCTGATATAAGTGAAAAACCCCAACCAAAATTCCATTTCAGCCTCACTGGCTGGACCCACCCCTTTACCACTCTACTGCTGCTACCACCACCACCACTGCTGCCACACTCAACCACCAACACCAATAGGCCTATACTGCGGATGTTCTATCAACAACGACGGGTTGATGCAGGGGACAGAGTCAGCAGTCATTTTTACATGAACGAAAAACTTTACAGTGATCAGATTCTAGGACCGCAATGTACAACAGCGCAGCTGCTAGTACCAGTACGGTAACCATAAATAGGTCACGGTGCGCCTATTTGGTGGCGTAATGTTTGTTTCAGTTAGGCCCTATTAATTTATGGCGGAATTTTCCGTATTTTGATCTTAAATAATTTCCCTAAAATTATTAATATTGATGAGAGACACGATTATAATGATTATTAGTTTGGCAACAAGATTATAATATTGCTAACACGTGTTCAGTCATAATTAAAATCAGTCTACTATACCGTACTAGAATAGATTAAGTAATACTTACCGCAGTGGCACATAAATCTACTGACTGCTACTACCGACGTGTTGTACATAGACAAAATAACTTTATAGACTGCCACTACCGACAACGCGGTGTACATAGACATTTCGAAGTTATAGACTGCTCAGGAATCATGCGAGAACATACATAAAAATAATTTTGTGATGAATAGAAAACGGAACTCTGTATAAATGGGGTGGTTCGATCGAACCCCCGAACCCCCCCCCCCCCCCCCCCCCCTCCCCCCCTGGCTACGCCCCTGCACCCTCCCTCGCTAAGAAAGCCATGTTGACACTCAGTCAACAAGTTATTTTCACGCATCAACTTATCCCTAACTACTGATTCAAGTGTTTTACATACAATGCTTGTTAAGCTAACGGGTCTGTAATTTCCAGGACTACTCTTTGCCTCCTTTTTCAGGATAGACGTGGCATTGCAAGGCTTTTTCCCAGACTTGATGTACCACAACTTTCATCAAAGTTCAAAGTTCAAAGTCAGTTGTTTATTTCATACCATATTTTACATCGACTGACTTGCTAGATACAATCCACAACTGTTTGCTTAGCACTTGTGCCAGTTCCACCAAGATCATCTGGTGCATTTCATCCGATCCGGGTGACTTTGATACATTTAGCGTCGCCAATCATGAGCGGCACGGCGGTTTAAGCCACAATTCCAATGTGCCATAATCCAGTTTCGTAATAACATCTGGCGATAATGCCCAAAAAATAAATCGGGCAATCAAGTATATGTGAAGCGGAAACCAGGAAATTCAGTTAAAGGCCTAATCGGTTAATTATTATCCTAATCTTGCATGTGTTTGTATCTTTCTGATTTTGGCGCTTGATAAGTCTTTAAACAGAGTCTTCATATTTTCCTGGGGGTGGGGTGGAGAGAACCCAGCTGTTTGGGAGGGCGATATAAATTATGTCACGCCAAGCAGTTAATGAGGAGTAGCGTTTCACAATTTCTGGCAAATTTTTCCAAAAAATAAGATTTTCACCCACAACATTTACCAATCCAAATTTTCTATACATGTTCAAGTTCAAGCCTACCCCCATAGGGTCCGTCGTTTGATGTTGATGGATGGATGACAGACAGATGGTTGCCAGGGCATAAGCTCACTTGGCCAGGTGAACTAATAACCTAAGTGTGATTTTGAAGTTTTTTCATTTCACAAGATAGATGGCAGATCAGATGTCTAATGATACAGTTTACATATGTAGGTTATATATGTTATGCTATAAGAGGTAAATCTCTTAAAATTAAGATATTATATACAAGGTTTATTGCATTATTTCAGGAGTATTCACACATGCTGCGATGGAGAATTACAGGGCATTGGAAGCGCACAACTACTTTACATCCCTGTTTGTACAAACTGTGTACCACTACATAACACCTACTGGTCCCTTTGTTCTGAAGGCAGATGTAAAGCGGTCTCAGTTGATGAATGAGGAGCCCCATCATCCTTGGATTGCCTTAAACAAGGCTGGCAATGTATTGACCGGACACTGCACTTGTATGGCAGGGTGAGTAAATTTATGCAACAAACAAATAATTTCATTTCGGCAGCAGAAAGTTTGATGTCAAATTAATTGCAAAATATGCAACAATGAACATACTGCTTACTCGACCTAACTATAATTTCATTCTGAACACTTTTCAGAACACTTCTCTTGTGGGATGGTCTGTAGTTTTATTAACCACTATAAAATATACTTACCGTTCGAACATGCGCAGTGACAGGCGTCACAGAGGAGTGAGTATAGACTGGTGCCACTCTCTTACAGGGCATATGCTGGTGGTGTACCCTACCAGTAGCCTGGTTGAGGGTATATTGAAATGGTGTATGCATATGGGGGTATTTAAGCAAGCATAAAAATCTGATTTTGGTGACTAACTGCAGAGTAGTTGATTTAGCAAGTAGTGATTGAACGGTATAAATGTTTTGTGGTGTAATAACAACATAATGTTTCAGTGTCTGACACCAAAAGCTTGAGCACAATAAAAATAAGAGTAGCTCTTTGCTGGTCCAAATTGGTCACAAGAATTTTCATTTTACCCTAGAAAATGTCAATTTACAGGCTGACAGAAGACTATTTTTGAAAATTTAACACTAGAATGATTGGTCCGGTTATTGAAGCAGCTGTTCCAGTGGTATATTTTCAAAAGGTCATCATTTGGCAATTTCTCAAGACAATTGCAAGCGTTGGTTTAAAACTCAGTCTAATTCCTCTTCATCACTGTGGTTTACCACTAAATATCAAGCTCATTTCTAGCTAATCTCCACCCACACTTTGTCCATGGGATCAATGAATCCCTGCACTATCTTAATCTCAATTTCCAGAAAATTAAGCATGGAGGTCGTTGAATATTTTGAAACTAATTTGATTAGGCGCTGTTGCTGTCATAGGCTTAGCTAGAGATGATCGGGGCATAGCACCTGCCCAGTCAAGATAGTTTCAAAATGTTACGGAGACCAGCATGTTTATTAAAATAGTAAAGACATACAATTCGTACAATTAGACAGAAAAAAAGCTGGCCTATATGGGTGCTTTTGATCCGAGATATTATGATTTAAGGGTTTACTTTGTCACAATAAAACGTAATATAAGTACTAGTTACATCAGTAAGCCTATATTTATCATAAACTGCTCTTCAAAGTGAATGTTAATGATTCTCTACTTTGAAATTATGGAAAACATGATTTAATCCCATTCACAGTGTGTGTTTGTTAGTTTCCTATTAGTATTTGGTAAGATTCAGTCCTTCGGGATAGTAATTTCATTAATCAAATGGTTGACACACTTAAAGGTTTTTGACAGACTGTTATATTACCAGGATTATTAACCAGAGCTCTGGAAAACAAGAATGACAGCTTGCTATCTACGTCTACCACAGATGAACCACAGCTTTACTGCTCATGTCAGTTGGAGACAGGTGAGGACATGATAGGGTGTGATAATCCACAATGCTCCATCAAGTGGTTTCATCTCACCTGTGTTGGTATCAAATGGATCCCAAAGGGAAACTGGTTCTGTATAACATGTAAGGCCAAAGCAAAACGACATTGAACGTGGAATAATCTATGTCTAATTCCTGTTATCCTGTATTTCTAATGACATCACATGTAGGCTGACGTCACAATCAAAATGTTTAATGAATGATGTAACTAGGTCCCTCTTGAACCTTGAATAGTCAGTCAGTTGTACGAATTATATGTCTTTACTATTAAAAAAATGTCTGATATTTTGAAACTAACTTGACTGGGAGCTGTTCCTACAATAGGCACCAACAGCTCCCACTCAAATTTGTTTCAACATATTCAACATGTTACCCGTATAATTACATTGATATTGGGATTCTGTAAATTCATGATTCAGAGTATATAAATCAATCCCAGCACACGCAAAGCATGGGTGGAGCTTAGCTAGAAATGGATCCCTCAAATATGTACAATTCTTCCACTATATTAATTGATGAATCTGATCTGTCACTCAGGTAAGCATACATGTTGGCTGACGTCACAATCAAAATGCATATATAATGAATGGCGTAACTATGGCCGCCATGAACATTGAATAGTCTGCCAGTTGTACAAATCGTATGTCTCACTATTAAATGTATATTCGGTTGAATATTTTGACACTAATTTGACTGGGTGCTGTTGCTACCATAGGCAGTAACAGTAAAAGTAGTTTCAAAATATTCAACAAGTTGCCCACATAGTTACCTTGATGTTTGGATTCTCGTCGTTGTTCTAGTACAAGAACTTAAAAGTATGAAAATCAAATGTGTTAAAATCAATCACAATATATTCTATTAACCCTTTAACCGTCAAATTTGTTAAAGAACATTTAAATTTTCTCAAAAAATGTCAATTTGCAGACCAAGAGAAGACTATAAACCATTGTTAATTAAAGAATAAATCTTAGAATGTGGAGGTATGTTAACTCTTACACACTCATATCAGCCAAAAACGGTTTCTGCAGTGGTCTTGGGAAATACCCATTTGCAGACAAAGAGAAGCCCATTTGTAAAAATTGACCACTGGAATGACTGGCTCGATAACCAAGCCAGTCATTCCAGTGGTGAAGTTTTAAAAATAGTTTTCTCTTGGTCTGCAAATGGGCATTTCACAAGACCACTGCAGAAACCGTTTTTGCCTGATATGAGGGTTAAAGAGTTAACAGTCAAGATTAGTTAACCCTTTAATGACAAAAAAAATTTAGTCAACAAAATTCAAATTTGCAGACAAAGATAAGACTATTTTTGGAAATTTACAACTGGAATTCTTTTTTTTTCTTCTTTTCGTTCGCTGATCATACCGCCAGTCCTGTAAGTGACTATCGACATGATCATAAGCGTTATGAGTGATATCATATACTTAAGTGACAGATTGGATTGAAAGCAGTTAACATGCAATTACGGTAACTCAATAATGGAATATAATAAATGAGCAGTATAATTTTGAAAATGTTCTGCTACATTTTAATCATAAATGATATTAAGCATCACATACCATGTCAAAATAATAATTTACCACCTACGGCAGGCCTACAAACCTATCTCTAGTTTCCAGTCAATACTATTTATTAACAGTTTAGGTGGCCAGGTGGCAGTCTGCAGTGTAGGTACAATGTATGTGTAGTAGGCCACTACCAGCCAGTGTCTGATTTATTATAGATATATATATATATAACGTTACTTAAACGCCTTGAACGTGGGCTTGGTGTCTCAACGACAACATGTGTGTATATGCGGTTGTTAAACTTTCTTACCTGTGATGAAATGCTTGACACACAATACAATGTTTGGCTTCGGCGGCCAGACTTTTGTCAGAGTTTTCGCTGTGTACAGCTAACACCCACTTTGTCCACCTTTCCTTATTCTTTTGTGGAAATGCGTGAAAGGAAGGTTTGTCAGTCATTAAATTGTGACTATTACAATTATATGCGCAACAGCTCTTTGGCATGTTTGAGAAAATGTTATCAGTTTCGAGCTGATAATAAAGAAACAAAGACAGGCGCGCAGAGATGTCCGCATCAAATTCATTACGGCTAATGAAGCTGTTTTCACCGTATCTATGTGTTGCTATGGCGCGCTGCATTCTGGGAGGCGTGAAATACCCGGATGTCCGCGGTCTAGAATTAAGATTAATTTTTTAAATTGCGAGATTGAATTGAGACACATGTCCCTATTTCACGCACACTATCTAGCTAAACTCTGTCCATGCTTTATATGTGTAGGAATATCATTTTGAAACTGCAAAGTTTCTGAATTCCCAGAATCAAATTTTCTATGACCAGTAAGATCGCCCAGTCAAATTAGTCTCAAAATATCAAACAGAATATTTATCAGATTGTATATTCACCAACGTGATACAATTTTTTAGACTTCGTGTCAGACTTATGTTGTTAATTTCATTGTGACATCGGATACTTGAGTGATAAATGGAGTCAATATTAAACCCTTTATGATGAAACCAGCCAGTGCCAGCCTCTACAGTGGTCTGATTATCCATCTGCAGACCAAGAGAAAACTATTTTTGAAAATTTACCACTGGAATGACTAGCTCGATGATCGAGCCAGTCATTCCTGTGGTAAATTTTCAAAAAATAGTCTTCTCTTGGCTTGTAATTGGACATTAAATATGCAAAATTCTGATTTTCTAGATCAAATTTCACCATTAAATGATTAATTAAGTGTATCTTATGTTTCAGCGTCATGGTCAGCATCATGGTCAGCATCATGGTCAGCGTCATGGTCAGCGTCATGGTCAGCGTCATGGTCAAGCCATGTTTCATCACAAGCAGAATGCAATGAGCTGCTTAAATCCACTGCGGAGTACCATGTGACCCTTACCCATTCCAGCTTATCCAGCACTCAGGTCTCCTCCAGTGGTGGTCAGTACACCAAAGTGTCCATGGAATCGGTTAAGTGGATCACAGCTATAGAGTTCCAGCTTGAAGGAATATCACCTGAATCACAAGTAAGCTTCGAAGCCATTGGTTAGTTGTAAATCAATGAAAGGGAGATAACTCGTGACTGATTTGGTTAGGTAAAAACTCAGTAATTAGTCATATTCGCGGATTCTAATGATTCCCTGATAATACACTGAAAGCTGGTGCGCCAGACATTGGTGGAAACTCCAAGAACAGAACATGGCTTATTCGTTATTTCCCGTATTTGACTGGTGAGTTCTGTGTGAGATTCTAAGTTTCTTCTTGAGCACATAATCATTTTTGTATTTGACTGACATTCCGCTCATAATTATTTTAACCCTTTAACCCTCAAATTTGTTCCAGAAAATTTCAAGTTTCTTATAGAAAATGTCCATTTGCAGACATTTGAAGACCATTTTTGAAAATGTACTGCGAATGACTGGCTCTGTTATCAAGTCAGTCATTCTAGTGGTAAATTTTCAAAAACAGTGTGCTCTTGATACGCAAATGGACATTTTCCATGACCACTGCAGAAGCAGTTTTTGGTAAAAACATGGTTAAGTTAGTTAACTGCCAAAGCAGCAGGAGTGTTACTACGTAATATTTTTCACTGAAACTGGGCTCATTTCAGTCATGTAATTCTTGGCAAGTAATGTAAAATAGTTACTCAATGGTAAATAAAAGTCTTGAAATAAAACAATTGGTCATTTATATGGATTAGTCACAGGATCAGAGCACATGGAATGTTTTCTACTGTTGGTACATTAATATTTACAGAATTCCCATCATTTGGCAACATGAAAATTTCTATCTAATTTGATCCATTTGGTTCAAGTTTCCAGCATTTAAGCACTAGCCAATCCGGCTAATATTTAGATTAGTGGTACTTGTAAGGGAACATGAATTTTTGGAATCTTTTCACTGATTCATGTATGGCTGAATTCATCTGTAAATAATCTTTGAAATCTGATAGTCTTGGGCAGTAATTTCCAGGGCATTTAACAAAAAATGTTTCTAAAATTTTCATTCGCTCAATATCGAGGGATATCGAAAAATCAGTATAGCAGTTGTTAAAATAAGTTTAACAAAAGTATAAAGAATATTAGTCTACAGATGCTGTATTATGAAGCATGAATATATTTATTTTAAATTGTAGTCGCAACATTCGTCACAAGACCATATATGCGGAGATCTCATAGGAACCGACCACGAGATTCGCGGCGCCATCTTGTGCAGGTTTATTACAGTGTGGATGGTTTCTCTTGGAGGTTTTTCCAGACTCAGTAGAAAATAGGTATTTAAGTGCTCACCCTGCATGATTATGTATTGTTGTGAGTGTGGATGGTTTCTCATGGAGGTTTTTCCCGACTCAGAAGAAAATAGGTATTTAAGTGCTCACCCTGCACGATTATGTATTGTTGTGATTATCTGATTAATGGGTATTGTGATATTAGATAGCATCGGTTCAATGCAGAGATCTGATCTGTCACTCAAGTATTGAATGTCACAATCAATTAACGAATCCAGTTTTAGCTATGCCTCACCCATCTCTAACTAAGCTCCACCCATGCTTTGACTGTATTGGGATTGATCGATCCCTGCACTCTCTGAATCTCAATTTCCAGAGACATATACAGGTAAGCTGTTGAATATGTTGAAACTAATTTAACTGGGCGCTATGGCAGCAACAGTGCCCACTCCCGAGTCTAATTAGTTTCAAAATATTTGGCCTCCTGGAATGATTGACTCGATAACTGAGCCAGTCATTCAATTTATAAATTTTCAAACATAATCCTTTTCTGTTATGAAATCTCACATCTTAACCCACTCATATCTGCCAAAAACAGCTTCCGCAGTGGTCTTGCAGAATGTCCATTCGCAGACCAAGTGAATACTGTTTTTGAAAATTTACCACTGGTATGACTGGCTCTGTAACCAAGTCAGTCATTCCAGTTGTAAATTTTCAAACATAGTATTCTCTTGGAGTACAAATGGACATCTAATAAGCAATATTTTTATTTTCTTGACAAAATTTCAACATTATATTCGGCCAAACTAAAAAATAGTTTTGTTTCCTGTGAATTCCTCCTGGGTGAAATTTTTGTCAGATTTCCCAGAGCCGGAAAAAAAAGAAAATGTTCTCCCCAGCAGAAATATTAACACATCCATACATATGTCAAACTATACAATTTACAAGGTTTTAATGACATATGAATGCAATGTCAGTCAATTTTGTTAATTATTTCCTGATAGATACATGACAGATCTGGCAATTGCAACCATATTTAATGAACTGCTAGTCAAATATCTGTAAAAACAAATATTTATGAACTTGTTAAAAAAATTAATAATGGACTAAATTTTTTTCCCTCCCTCCCTACTGAAATCTTTTTCTCACACCCGGTTGGCAGGAAGCACAATTTCTTATATATGACCTTAAATGGTTAATCCACTTACAGGGCGTAATAGAATAGTTAAGATGTTTTCTGCATGATTAAGCGCTAATAACTACAGGTCTTCACAAATTGAAAATGTGCGCAGCCCATATTTTGGTTATGCAACTTTATTTTAGCTAACCCATATGGGCTTGTACAACCTTTTTACATATATTTATGTACAACGTAAAGAAAACTGCATAAACCAAAAAGGGCTGCATATTATTTGTGTAACCATTGCGCGAACGAAAAGATAGGTCATGCAATTTGTGCAGGCCTGAACTATTGCTTAGCCATTTAATCATTTAACAGTCAAGACCTTTCCAAAAAATTTACATTTTTCCTTAGTGTATGTCCATTTGGAAGCCAAGATAAGGCAATTTTTGAAAATTTTAATTTGGTCCATTTGGTTTCGATTATCGAGCCAGTCATTCCACTGGTCAATTTTCAAAAATACTCTTATCTTGGCCTGCAAATGGACATCCCGCAAGACCGCTATAGAAGCCGGTTGACCATTAACCCTTTAACCTTCATATCAGCCAAAAACAGCCTCTCTAGTGGGCTTGAGAAATGTCAATTTGCAGACCAAGAGAAGACTATTTTTGAAAATTTACCACTGGAATGACTGGCTCGATAACTGACCCAATCATTCCAGTGGTAAATTTTCAAAAATAGTCTTCTCTTGGTCTGCAAATGGACATTTTTAATGAGAAGATTTAAATTTTCTTGAACAAATTCAATGGTTAAAGGGTTAATGGTCAAGCTTCCCACATTAACCCAGTAATAAATAGACTTCTCTCAGCTTCTCTCAGCTTCTCTCGGCTTCTCTCAGCTTCTCTCGGCTTCTCTCGGCTTCTCTCAGCTTACAAATGGACATACATTAAAGGTCTTGTGAGGACTCGTGGTCAATAACGAGTTTCAATTAATATTATGGTCTACTACACTATTTAAATACAATAGCATCACTTTGGAGTGAGAAAAATATGTTAGGCAGCCCAAATAACGAGATTAAATGACGCCTCAATCTGAATCACATCACCACTCGCTGTGACGTCACACCGGGAACTGCACTGTGAGCTAGGTCAATATTTCTCTGTCTGTAGTACAAAGGTAACATATTTTAAAATGTGCGTTTAACAGGATAGACTTCACCGACCATAACATAAATTATGTCAGGTTGAAGCTAAGTCTTCAAGAAATAAAAAATCATGATTTAAAAAAATCTATTATGATATTTACTCATTTTTAATGGTTTCTTGGATAGCTATATTCGCATAATAATAAGCCTATAACTACGGTAAACCATGGGCAATGCTGAAAATCGGCAATATTTCAATGCATGTGACAAATGCTCTGTAGTCTAGTAGGCCTAATTGTGGATCCATTACCATTCTTGAAAGGACTGGGTGTACTATGTAATATCTGGGATGGATGGATGTGAGTGTGATGATCGAGGTGGATGGGAGAGGTTGACGATGACTATAATTGTACTATTATTCATATCTAAATGTATAGGCTACAGAGTGCAGTTCCAACTTTTTCTGAAGATTACGAATGTACAATAATAAGTGTGTCAGCGTGTCCTATGTGAAATTTCCTGTGATTACTGATTAGAATGTAATTGTTTAACTATAAGCTTTTGGCAATGTGTTTGTATAATAATAATGTAGAGGCATGTACGGGTCAACATGTACGTGGGTGTGGGTGTGTGGGTGTGTGTGTGTGTGTGAACTTCTTCCATGTATGGAAGTAGCATACACTCATATTTCAATGTTATGAATAAGCAAAATTGTAGCGGATGAACAAATTTTAAATAGGTAGGTGAACTGACAGATGTTCAGATCAGAGGTCACTAGTGTATCATCTTTACTTACAGTGCAGCTCATAAATAAGTTTAAATGCTTCCAAAGCAAAAACACAAATATGTTAGTTAGAACCATATGAACACATACAAGAAATGTTATGTTGAATATTTTGAACACAATTTGGGTTGAAATCCAACCTGATTATGTTCAAAATATTCAACACTAGGCCATCCATAAAAAAATCCGGGTGGGAGGAATAAATGTCAGTAGGGAGGGAGGAAATTTTTTTTTTTTCAGGCTTATGATATAGTTTGAATTAAAATAAGACAGATAAGCTCAATAAACCATAACTTTTTATTCACAATACTAGTGATCGAAAAATTCCAGAAAACTTGTTGCTGCAGGATATTTAGTTATTCTTTTATTTAATATAGTTTTAACCGGCGACAATTGTGGTTTTTTCACAGTTATTTTAACGCAAACTGTAGTTGGAGAAATATCTTTAGTTTCCATCGTCATTGACTTTGCAGATGACAATTCATATCTCCCGCTGTATCCGCCGTGAAGAACTAATGTAAACAGGGTGTTGCACATTAAGCAGAGTATATATTGTTCTTCGCTCGTGATTGGATAGTTTTTATGCGCATTACCGTAGTGGCCAATAGAAACGCAGTAGCGGTATATATAGAGGAAGTTTTCCAAATGCAATAACATTTGTAATGACGTATTTCCATGGCGTAGTGTCACAAATAATCTGATTGGTTCTGATCGGGAATGCCCATCAGGGAATCAAAATTTATCAATGAAATATTACTACCAGTAGTAGAATCATAGGCTGTTACCGATTGGGAATTACAAACACCGTTTAAAACACAAAAACTGGTCGGATCACGGAATACTGTATTTCGCTTAATAATAGCCTAGGCTTCTATTAGGACAAGAGGTGTTCAATTTCCAACCAAACATCTCTGAGAACTGGGGGTGGACTTATATTATAGAGTTTCCCCAAAAAAGTTCTAAAATTGATACCACGGAAATTCAACGTATTTTCTCCCGTAAAAATTCCCACCGTCTACGTTCAATGTATACCTCAAAACATCACCGGGGAAGTGAAATTATTTGATTTGAACACCTAAATATTGCGTGTCCTTTAATAAAGCTCGTTCATTACATCAAAATTAATCCACAATTTGATATAAAATGGCGTCGCGAAAAAATACAAATCACGTGATTCGCCTCCAATTGAAGAGTTTCTTTTAGAGCGAATACTCGGATATAAATATTCTGGAATCGGGACTCAGAACTCGGGAATATCTATATATTATCATTGCGCGATAGTATTATCCTGATCTTAAAAAACGGGTACCCGTTTGATAAACTCCCGTTAGCATATAATATCTCGCGAGAACATGATGCCTCCAATCTCAAGATCCGCTGGCTCGCCAACTTAAGAAGCCGGCTATATTGTCATTCGTAATAATTCAGTTTGGATCATTTAATGTTGATCAGCGTTACAAAATTGATGCACATTTTCTCCCGTGCTTGTTGTTTGGTAAAATATATTTATAAGGAAGGTATTTAATCACGCCAAGACTGGTTTATGCGCATTTTGACAACAAAAGTGTGGAATAAACTTTATTATATCTTGAACATGCGTGGCCTACTACTAGTATTAATCTAATAGGCGGTCGAGATTTACAAATTATTTTGTTGCCGGCCGGGTCATACAGGCCAAAAAGTTCACCCGGGCGGTTTACCGGAAACAAAAACTATTTTTATTTTGGCCATATATGTTATTTAAGTTGTACTTCTTCTTCTTTTCGATCGTTGGTATCACACTTGGAGAGCCGTTCTCAAGATGATTTAAGTTGTACTATAAGCGTGCGGACAGCAGTGAAAGCCTCGCTACACACCTCGACCGCTGCCTAAATTGTAAACAACCCGTGTACTGTCAATAATACGTCAATGTAAACTATACGCAAATAGATTAGTTTAGATTAGATTTATATTTACCCGACATTTTAGTTAATTTTAAACACATAGCTGGAGTAACTGCTATATTGCAACCATAAATTTATTCATAAGCCTAAACAATGGTAAATTGCGATCGTACGTGCACTGAGCGGTGTAGGCCTACTTAACTATCATTTAAAAAGTTGTACATTTGTGTACATGCATGCCTATCATCTATGCAAAATCTCTGCAGTCAATCCAGAAAGATAAGATATATACACCTGTGCAAAAGTTAAGCACCAGCAAAAACAATAGAACGTAGAAACATGATGGTACAACTAGGCTGCCATACTTTTTGTCCCCGTGTTAGCTGACATAATTCCAAGTACGAAATGCACATGCATGCATGACTTCACGCCGCTTGATGTCCGTGCATGGCGGGAAACAGCACACGTGTTCAGTTATGTAAAAGTCCAGTTTGAGGTGTAGAACATTACATACAGATTTAGGCGACAAGATTAGGAATTTTGTGTTCATGACCGTGGTTTATTTGTACATAGAGAATTAGCTCTTGATTGTGAACCGCTATGGCAAGACGAAGGTTAAGTGATCGTGTGAAATGGCAAATCATAGGCATGCATACCACTGGTATGTCATGCAGAGAGATTGGCAGACAGCTGAACATTAACCATACTGTAATCAGTCGTTTGATTGCAAAACATGGGCAAACTAACGAGGTGAAGGACAGGCCTAGATCTGGAAGACCGAAGAAGACTACTACTGCCCATGATGATCGAGCCCTAGTATGCCTTGTTAGGAGATCTCCATTCACCAACAGCAGAGTGCTCAGCCAGCAATGGGAAACGCGCAATGGAGTGTCAATGTCTACCGTCAAAAGGAGACTGTATGCTGCTGGCATGAAAGCTAGGAAACCTGTCAGACGTCCTCTCCTCACTGCACACCACAAAGAGGAGCGTCTGAGGTGGTGCAACGAAAGAAGACACTGGAACATGAGATCCTGGAGACGGGTACACTGGTCCGATGAAAGTCGGTTCCTGCTTCATGCCACAGATGGTCGAACTCGTGTATGGAGGTCCAGACGCACGCCGTACGACCAACGTAACATCATGGAAGAAGTTCCATTTGGTGGAGGTTCCATTATGATATGACGGTGCATCTCATTTGATTGTAAGCTGGATCTGTTGACTGTACCTGGAACACTAAATGGACAAAGATATCAAGATTCCATACTGGATAGAGTTGTGGTCCCTCATTTTGTAAATCATGCACCTGGAACCCACCCTATATTCATGGATGACAACGCCCGACCACATCGTGCTAGAGCTGTGCATGAATACCTCCGCCAGAATGCCATCGAAACCCTACCATGGCCAGCAAGGAGCCCTGACATGAACCCTATTGAGCATATCTGGGACATTCTGGGAAACATGGTGAGAAGGAGGGATCCTCCTGTGCAGAACCTACAGGAATTAACAGACCCACTCCATCTTGAATGGCAACGAATACCACAATGGCGTATCAGTCGGTTGGTGACCAGCATGAGACGTCGTGTCCAGGCCGTCATTCAGGCACAAGGTGGATATACCCGGTATTAATAATGACAGTCTCAAACTCGTGCACAGATGTTAAACTTCGTTTTCAGACACCATTAATGACAATCTAGCCACGTGTGTCAACTGTAGGGCAATAGTTGTCAGTTGTGTCAACGTAACCATATTCAGGCCTCGTTTTCAAGTTCAAACAAAAACATACAGTGTTTCCCCACCATCATAATCAGCATTCCTCTAGTTGCATTATTACCTCTTGCACTAAGATGGATGGGTACATAAATGTTTATGCTATTGCTTTCTTCATAGCACATGAATATACCCTCGCATGTGCGTAAAAATAGGGTGGTGCTTAACTTTTGCACAGGTGTATATATGCAGTTGTAGAATTGTATTCCAAGAAGTGTGTGGGTGGGTTTGATTAAATATAGCCTAATTCACGTACACGAAATCCGATGTTACTGTCACCTCTAACAGGCCTATGCGTTAGAACATCGTCGTGTCGT